>SDWI01001417.1:100753-120091 GCA_009193005.1 Lamellibrachia luymesi | reverse complement strand
GAGCCACTGACAACACTGTCTGTGTAGGTGGACTTAAACAGAATCAATCTTTATATAACTCTACAGCCACAAGACATAGAGCCACTGACAACACTGTCTGTGTAGGTGGACTTAAACAGAATCAATCTTGATATGACTCTACAGCCACAAGACATAGAGCCACTGACAACATTGTCTGTGTAGGTGGACTTAAACAGAACCGATCTTTATATGACTCTACACCAACAAGACATGGAGCCACTGACAACACTGTCTGTGTAGGTGGACTTAAACAGAACTGATCTTTATATGACTCTATAGACTTTCATTGCTTCAATTTACTGGTTATTCAGTTGTTCCAGACAAGCATATTTTCATTTGGACAACCAAAATTGTACGTCCTCTTCCGGCCACACAAAAGTTACATAACATTGCCTAAAGTTTCTGTAATACTTTTCAAAACGAAATGTATTTTATTAACTATTTTCTTAAAGAAATATCTTACTAATTATTAATAATACAAATTACTAAAATTACACAACCCAAATTACACAACCCAAAGCCTTGGGTTTTACGTTGTTTCTAAGTGGTTTCCTTCTCCCTTTCCCATCAGCAGTCTTCCCCAGGCTGGCTCCCTGCCGACATGAACCACTGGGAAGACGAGAACAACGTCATCGTCAACATAGCCAAGGTCATATCAGGACAACTTGGTGACATGGTCGAGTACATGCGTGGTCATGGCTCTATTAAGGTAGGACTTGGTGACATGGTCAAGTGTACGCATGGTCACAGCTCTATTAAGGTAGGACTTGGTGACATGGTCAAGTACTTGCATGGTCCCAGCTCTATTAAGGTAGGACTTGGTGACATGGTTGAGTACATGCAAGGTCACAGCTCTATTAAGGTAGGACTTGGTGACATGATCGAGTACATGCATGGTCACAGCTCTATTAAGGTAGGACTTGGTGACATGGTTGAGTACATGCATGGTCACAGCTCTATTAAGGTAGGACTTGGTGACATGGTCGAGTATATGCATGGTTACAGCTCTATTAAGGTAGGACTTGGTGACATGGTCAAATACATGCATGGTCACAGCTCTATTAAGGTAGGACTTGGTGACATGATTGAGTACATGCATGGTCACAGCTCTATTAAGGTAGGACTTGGTGACATGATCGAGTACATGCATGGTCACAGCTCTATTAAGGTAGGACTTGGTGACATGGTCGAGTACATGCATGGTTACAGCTCTATTAAGGTAGGACTTGGTGACATGGTCGAGTACATGCATGGTCACGGCTCTATTAAGGAAAACCTGGATCTCTGCATAAAACTGGAGTCGATATAATATGCAGTTATTATAGGTAAATTTGACTGTTTAAGATATTTTTTGGGATGTTTTGCTTTATGAGCGGTCTAACCCCGGTTTTATGATTTGTTCATGGTCTAAACCCATTGATAGCGTCATTAATAAGGAGCATTTATGAGTGTTTCTATTAGTGTTAGCGTTTTTATGATTTATTCTTAGTGAAACGCGATTTTCTGTTTCAATCATAGCTAAGGAACAAAATCGTGCTAATGAGCTCATAAGATTCTTAGTGAAACTGTACCCTGGACCTGGTGTCGTCTGTCACTTAGTGAAGTGGTACCTGGTGTCACGTGTCACTTAGTGAAGTGGTACCTGGTGCCATCTATCACTTAGTGAAGTGGTACCTGGTGTCATGTGTCACTTAGTGAAGTGATACCTCGTGTCATCTGTCATTTAATGAAGCGGTACCTGGTGTCATCTGTCACTCATAATGGTCGACACAATAATGAGTGAATGAAATGAGTAATGATGGTTGGGGGTAACGATACCTCGAAGTATTTATGCATCACTATAGTCGATGTGACTACACTATCAATATTAAATTTAACTATCGATAGTAAATTTAACTATAGATATTGTTTGTAAACATATTTTTAAAATTTTATTAGGTAATTTGATTTATTTACCTCAATAATCATTGATCAGATCAGCGTCACTCACGAATTCGACGTATTTTGAGTTAACTGCCTCCTAGTGATAATGCCACCAGTTAATTCAGGAGGTGAAACAATGCTCAAAGTTTGATATATCGGATGCTAAGGATTTCGAGATTGTTACGAATAAAGCTGCGAAGGCAACTGTGTGGAAGCAAATCTAGGGGATAGTGACAAGGAACAAGTCAAGGGGTTAGTGACAAGGAACATGTCAAGGGGTTAGTGACAAGGATGAGTCAAGGGGATAGTGACAAGGAGTGAGTCAAGGGGATAGGGACAAGGAGTGAGTCAAGGGGATAGTGGCAAGGAGCGAGTCAAGGGGATAGTGACAAGGAGTGAGTCAAGGGGATAGTGACAAGGAGTGAGTCAAGGGGATAGTGACAAGGAGCGAGTCAAGGGGATAGTGACAAGCATCGAGTCAAGGGGATAGTGACAAGGAGCGAGTCGAGGGGATAGTGACAAGGAGCGAGTCGAGGGAATAGTGACAAGGAGTGAGTCAAGGGGATAGTGACAAGGAGCGAGTGGCATGCTGACATTGTCACTTTGTGATGAAATTCAGTGTAAACATGACACATTAGATAGATCACATCCATCGTTGTTCCTGGCAGAATGTGCACGTAACTTATTAAGCGAGATTTAGCTTCACTCAAATTAAGTGAAATTAATAGGTATGCTTATTAACTTAAGCTTCTATGATACTATCGTGATAGTCATGAAACTATCATGATACTATCATGATAGTAAAACAGCTGTCGCAATACTCAGTAGCAATCTCAGTAGTAAGACTACCTAAAATAGTCGTCCCTAATAATGGTGGTTGTTCTCTGGTGTCACAGAGCAAGTCTCAGCTGATTGTCACAGCTCAAGCAGTCATCAGCAACGGAGAGAAACTTGTCAAGTTTGCCAAGATACTCGCCAAATACTGCACCAGTGAAAGGTATGGATTCAGTTTCATTAGTTCACTCAGCAGTCAAGATCAACGTCCAAAACACCTTGAAAAGTAAATAAAAATTATCAAGATATGTTAAGCTTGTGGCAATATATTAAAATATGCAATTACACCTGTCGTTTAATTTGGTGCTGTAGACCCTCTGCAGACCTTTTCTACTATTATGACCAGGTGTGTTGTGTCTGTTGTAGACTCTCCACAGACCTTCTCTACTATTGCGACCAGGTGTATTGTGTTTGTGACCCTGTCTGTTGTAGACTCTCTGCAGACCTTCTCTACTATTGCGACCAGGTGTATTGTGTCTGTGACCCTGTTTGTTGTAGACTCTCCGCAGACCTTCTCTACTATTGCGACCAGGTGTATTGTGTTTGTGACCCTGTTTGTTGTAGACTCTCCGCAGACCTCTACTATTGCGACCAGGTGTATTGTGTCTGTGACCCTGTCTGTTGTAGACTCTCCACAGACCTTCTCTACTATTGCGACCAGGTGCCTGTGATCATGAAGCAGTTACACATCTTGGCTGGGGTGACAATGGCAACCACAGATGACATCACAGTAATATAATTAACTTCTAGTTTTCTAAACAATCATAATTTCACATCTGTAAAAGAATTATGCAGTAGCTGGTTTAACTCTCTAAAAAAATTGATCACTTGAGAGAATAACTCTTTTTAAAGTCGTTATTCTATTGATAGGTGTAGCATTTTGTCTACAAATAATAAAATACATCTAGATTATTTGGGGTGAAAGAGTAAGAACTGTGTCCCTTCTATTCTTCTATGTCTTCTTTCTATTCCAGAGGAAGTAAAAACTCCCACATTGGGGGGGGGATAAATGTGTAGCGTGTAGTGGTCCCACAGTTTGGCAGTTTCTATATTTGATTCACAACAGACGTGAGCTGAAGCATCCACATCTTGACATCTTGACACTGATGTTTCTGTCAATACCTGACATCTTGACACTGATGTTTCTGTCAATACCTGACATGTTTACATCTTGACACTGATGTTTCTGCCAATACCTGACATGTTTACACACATGATGTTACGACACGACGTGACCCAGAGTAAAAATCTCCTGTGAAAGTTACGATTACATATAACAAATCAGATTTTATTTAATTAAATTGACTGTGTTTGCTTGTAGAGGGAGAGAACTCTGACAAAGACTGCGGACAATCTGGTGGAGGCCATCAACAAGATGCTCAGGGTGGCTGAAAGCACCTGTATAAGAGTGAGTCATTACCTAAATCTCACTATCATATCAAGATCACGGTAGTAGTGTAGTATGTTGAATGGGCAGTTCCTGATAGACCTATATGTTATATTAGTTGTTACATTTTGGTGTTTTTATATGTGCAGTGCTTCCTGTTTGAAAAATCCAGGCGAGCAATTTGTTAGATTTGTTTCATCGGTTTGGTGGCGCCACCATTCAATTTTGTGAAGATACTTGACACAGACCACACGTCACACCACACGTCACACCACACCTCACGTCACACATCACACCACACGTCACACCACACGTCACACCACACGTCACACCTAACGTCCATTTCACACTGACCAATAACTGGACACAGTTGGCCTTAATGTTGACACCATCCATGATAGGTCAAAGGTCGTCTAATCAATTCAACAAAGTGGTGGGTGTCAACACTAATCTACAGGACAGGAAGTGACTTCCTTTAGAACAAACGGGTGTATGTTTACCCACAAGAGGGAGCCACATCCATCTTCCATTAGAGGAGTAATACCACTGTTGAGAATTGCATTGGTGGCCATGTTAACGTTTTGTCTGATTATAAGAAAACGTGACCATAAAAAATCCTGAAAATTTTTCACAGCAACTGCCATCATCTCATTGATGTACTGACCAAATTTTTTCAAAATCACATACTTCCAGCTCTTTTAAAAGCCCCAACGTGCGATGCCCATCAATTTTGACAAAAATAGCCATGTATTCATGCGCCCACGTGGCCCATAGCAAAAAAATTCCCATAAATCCCTCCGCTTGTTAAACTCTCAAAAAAATGCACCATTTCACAGCCAATAGCTTCTACAAACAAACCTGTGAATATGCCTGCTCAACTGCACTTATGTCACATCATATGAATTGTTTAAATTCACATATCGCAATTTAATACGCCCTACATTTGTGTGAATCAATAAAGAGGAAGGTCAACAGTGGTCTGACCCCTTAGTATTAGCCACGTGTGTAATGTGACTAAATTGTCCAGTCAGAGGCAAGCGATTCTTTCAGTTAGTGCAACGGATAAATCGCTCCCTGGATGGTTGATTGCTGTAAGCAACAACTTGTCTAAATATGACAGTCCCAGGTGTACTTGTAGTAATAAGTTACTGGCTGAGAACTAAGTTAATGGAGGTTATATTTTATGATGATTGACAGTGGGTGTACCACTGATATTGTGTGCTACTTGTGTGAATAAATGTTTTGAATGGTTTGTAGTATAGCAAGTGTACTTAAGGGTTAGTGTCACGGCTGTGTGAAGTGTGGCCCACCAATGCTGCCCGACAGCATGGACCATCAGTGCCACCCAACAGCATGGCCCACCAGTGCCACCCGACAGCATGGCCCACCAATGCTGCCCGACAGCATGGCCCGTCAGCGTGATCGGTCCATTGCAGGAGTAGTCCATGGATATCAAAAGATTTCAGGTCACATTTCAAAACATCTTTGTATCAAACATATGATCTGCCCAGTAATCTTTTTCTTTGCTGCAGCTCGCCAGAGAAGTAGCCTGTTATTTTCCATCCTACAGATATGTCCAGCCAAGTGTATTCAGCGATGGCGTAGAATGGTAATTGGACAAGGCCTGTTCTAGCAAGAACTTCCTCATTTGTCACTCTGTCCTGTCAGACAATACCTTGTTAAGGACTGGATGCTGCGCTTACCTATATGTGACCAGTCTGACGTGTTCTGTCCCCAGGGCCTGCGACAGCCGCCCAGTGACGCCCCGGGTGACACTGAGGCTATAGCCGTGGCGACACAGTGGAAGTGTAGGTTGGATTGTCATCGCAGGTGGGAAGTGTCAACCACTGACACAAATGAACTGGGACTGAGAAAGATGACCCAGCGGACACCTCCCCCTGCTCTCAGTCACGTCACCTCACACACATGACACAGTCAAAAATCAGCTCAAATCACCTCACCCACATGACAAGGTCAAAGATCAGGTCAAATCACCTCACACGCGTGACAAGGTCAAAGATCAGCTCAAATCACCTCATCACGTAACAAGGTCAAACATCAGATCAAATCACCTCACACACGTGACAAGGTCAAAGATCAGCTCAAATCGCCTCATACATGTGACAAGGTCAAGGATGGCTCAAATCACCTCACATACAACACGGTCAAAGATCAGGTCAAATCACCTCACATACGTAACACAGTCAAAGATGAGCTCAAATCACCTCACACATGTGACAAGGTCAAAGATGAGGTGAAATCACCTCACACATGTGACATGGTGAAAGATGAGGTGAAATCACCTCACACACGTGACAAGGATGAGGTCACCATGACAGTTCAGAGACACTGATCATCAAGGTTCGGACTTTTATATTCAGCCATTTACACCTGTGAATAACCAACACACAGTGAACGCTGATGTTGTGATTGACGCATGTCAACATCAGAATTACTTGTAAGTAGACTTATTAACAAGTAAACATGTTGTCACTCCATTTGTTTGTCACTATTTCTTTGTCACTCTGTTTGTTACACAACATTGTCATTCTCTTTATGTGTATTTTCTATCAAGTACTCAAGTTTGTACTTCGTCCCAACATGCAACAAAGGCCTGTCGTTCTCTATTGATCCTGGATAGAAATATGCAATGCTGTGGCCCTGAGTGCTGCTGACTTCACATAGAGATATGAGCCCTTCAGTGACAGAGTTTACACACTAAACCACAAGGTAGCAGCGCACAACACTCCGATCCCAGCACTCACCAGTGCTTTACTAGATTTGTTCAAACCTCCGAGGAGTCGACTGACATCCGACATGACTGAATTGATACTCTTACGTCTACAAGAGTTCAGTGTATGTACGTGTTACAAAAGTGGAACATCCAATATATCCACAGACAGAGAGGTGCATCAAATCGCATTATGTGGCGGTGAGTGTAGAGCAGTCCTGATAAAAAACAGTTGAAATTACTGCAGATAGAACAATTGGTTGAAATCTAAATTTGCTTTTGAGAACACAACCACTGCACAGGTTCATGTATGGACAGCTTATTGGTCAGGCTGGTTAACATGTCAGTGACCAGTTAAATGGAGATTTGACCTGAATTCTGAGAAAACCACTAGCATGATATTCTTTATTGTAGTTGCAAATGATTAGTTTTGATTAAGGTCCATGACTTTTGTCTGGCTTTAATAAATCAGGATTTGATCTTCTGTATATCACAATGACAGTATTCACTGTTTTCTGTAATATTTTATATATAGATATATATATATATATACGTATGTGTACAATAAACACTGCCCATTAAGATATAGCCAGCTTAAAGTAGCTAAGTTCAATTTTTAAAATGCATGGTTTACCAAAGGACTGAAGAACGCATGTATCCAAAAAAAAAATTATTTAAAGCATTTTTATTATGTTGATCAATTCATTTGGAAACCAGATATAAAACATATAAAAATAAATTAACTGGTATTCTAAGATCTACTAGAAAACAGTATTTTAACAAGTCTTCTTGAAGAGAAAAGAAATGATATTGCTAGTACCTGGAAATTACTAAACAAATGTAGTGGGAACATCTGATCTAGGGAATCACTGCCCCAACCATCTTGTTAATAATGGTGTAACCACCACTAGTAATAAAAAGGATGTCGCGAATATGTTCAACATTTGTTTAACTAACATCGGCCTGGAATTGTCAAAGGATATAACTGTGCCAGCAAATGTTTCAATTTATGACTATTTAGAAAATAGAAATAAACAATTTATTTCTAATTCCAGTTAATGAAGAGGAGGTTATTGGAATTGTGAAAATATGGGAAAGTAAAACATCAACTGATTATGAAGATAAAAGTATGAATTTGGTCAAAAAAGTTATTAACTGTATTGCAAAACTTTACTCATATTTGTAACCTATCTTTTAGCACTGGAATATTCCAGAATAAAAATTGCAAAAGTTGTCCCACTTTTTAAGTCTGGGGATAAGTATAAATGCACTAGCTATATACCTATTTCATTGTTACCACAATTCTCTAAAATGTTAGAAAAATTATATAATTATGGGGTAGTATATGACATACAATGCCCAGAATGTGACCAACACTATATAGGAGAAACAGCCAGAACACTTGGAACAAGAATTAAAGAACATCTATCTTGTCGCCAGCTCCTATCAGCTATAAGTGAACACAAACTGAACACAGGCCATCAGTGCTCTATGAAGGACGTTAAATATTCTAGACCACGAGGAGAACTGGCACAGGAGAAAAATAAAGGAGGCAATTAACATCCACATAGAGAAACCTACTCTGAACCGAGACGTTGGCCAGGAGCTCCCACCAGTCCTACTCCAGCTTGTGTCACATGACCAATGTCATGTGACACATCCGTAACTTCAGTCTGCTGAAGAAGACTGCGAGATGCAGTTGAAATATACAGAGCGAACACTAAGTTTCTTGAGAGGTAATTATGCTTAATATTAATAACCAAGAAACCAGATCATCTATCCATTCAAGTATATAACCAAGAAACTGGATCATCTATCCATTCAAGTATATAACCAAGAAACTGGAGAATCCATTCAAGGATATAACCAAGAAACTGGATCATCTATCCATTCAAGGATATAACCAAGAAACTAGATCATCTATCCATTCAAGGATATAACCAAGAAACTGGATCATCTATCCATTCAAGTATATAGCCAAGAAACTGGATCATCTATCCATTCAAGTATATAACCAAGAAACTGGATCATCTATCCATTCAAGGATGTAACCAAGAAACTGGATCATCTATTCATTCAAGTATATAACCAAGAAACTAGATCATCTATCCATTCAAGTATATAACCAAGAAACTGGATCATCTATCCATTCAAGTATATAACCAAGAAACTGGATCATCTATCCATTCAAGTATATAATTCTCACTTAGATTTTATTACCAAATGCAATTTGTTAAGCCCAAGCCAATATGGATTTCATCAACATATGTCAACATGTCATGCATTAGTAGATCTAATTGATGGAATAAGCCAATCATTAGATGTCAAAAAATATGCTGTAGGTGTCTTCATTGATTTAAAAAATCATTCGACATGGTTAGTCACCAATTATTATGTAAAAAAATTTAATTTCTTGGTATCCACGGAGTTGCATATAAGTGGTTAAATAGTTATCTAGAAAACAGAAAACAATTTGTGTCCATTGAGAAATGTCACTGCTGTCCGCAATATATCATGTGGTGTGCCCCAAGGTTCGATTTTAGGCCCCAAACTATTTATACTGTACATTAATGATATATGCAACATTTCTAAGCTTGTAAAATATATCCTCTCTGCAGATGATATGAAAAGTTTTTTCTGCAATTAACAATATGAAAAGACTGAGTGATACAGTGTGTAGCTGGACAAAATACCCTGATAGCAAGGCCATGTTGGACCAAGTAGAGCACCGTTGGCATACCATTGGCATTGGGTGAACATCGTTGGGCTAATGCTATGCAATCGACACAATCTTCAGATCAACGAAGTGTAATGTGCCAACATTGGTCCAATGTTGGTTCAATGACTGACCCAAGACATACATTCTATAATTCAACATTTACATATGACAATGTTGGGCCAACATTGTAAATTTCAAAAAGGGAATTGGTTATACATTCTCACATACCTAATTTCATACATGTTAAGTTTCAAAAATGCAAATGGGGGAAATGTATTAATATATTTACTAATTCGGCATCAAAGTTCACCCTCCGTTCACGTTTATTTCTGACAAAAAAGTCTTATAATAATTTCCCAGAAAGCAAGCAGGCATTGGGCCAATGTTGGCCCAATGCGGCATGGGGCCACTGTCAGAATCCTGACATTGGGCCAGCGTAATTTTGCACCAAGTCAACACCATTGGGCCAATGCCCAGCCAACACTCACTGCCAATGTTGGGCCAACCCCCACTGCTGACATTTGGCCAATGCCAGCCAACATTGGGCCAACTCCCACTGCTGACATTGGGCCAATGCCAGCCAACATTGGGCTAATCCCCACTGCTGACATTGGGCCAATGCCAGCCAACATTGGGCCAAACCCCCAGTGCTGACATTGGGCCAATGCCAGCCAACGTTGGACCAACCCCCATTGCTGGTACTGGGTCAGTTCATATCACCATCTTTACTGCAGCTTGCATGACCATAAATACATTTGGTCACTGTGCATCTGAAAACTTGTCAGTATTATTACTATCAGGCCTGGGGTCTATTACATTGCAATGTAATAGATTACTATTAATATTACTTAGTTTCCTTTCTATTACTATTACATGCTGAAGGGAATGTAATATATTGCTATTACATTTCAAGCTATTACTATTACATTTTCCATCGGAACTATTTTCTTTTGATTAAACATTTAACATACTTAATCACTTACATAGATTCAAATTAACTGATGGGTGTATAACTAATTAAATTAGAATTAACTTATAAATTTCTCAATTAAATTAACCTCACACAATTCCAGTTGGATGTAGAAGTTTCATATATTCATTGGAATGAAACAGAAAAGCAATGTCAAATAACACAGTCTGATTATCCCATAGATGACCCATACTGCTCGACTGCTGCTTGGTGGACAATTAATTATTGGCTCAAGGATAGGATGTTTTTGAAATTTGTTATCAATAGTATACAAGCTAGCTACCAATTGAGAAAAACTCAGAAAACTTGGTATAAGTCCCTGGGTTTTGTTCAAACATCACCCAACATGGCAGGCTGGTAGCTAGGGTTGGGAGATGGCAATGATTGATTGAGATGTTAAAGACAATCTATTTAGTTCTGGAAGCCTGGAACCCTTATCCTGCTTCAGTGAATGAAGGAATAGGCTTGTGTGAAAAGGATAGATGGCTGGTGGACCAGGCTTCAAATGACCAATTAGCCGTGCAGCAGTCACACTGTCAGTGTCTCCTGCTAATAGTGCTAAAGTTCTATGACTGTCATGATTCGGATACTAAACCATTTTGTCACCACTGTTGGGAAATATATAAATAAATAAAACTGCATGTGAAAGACTGAACATGATGCATGTCCAAGTCCCAGTATGTCAAAATATAGAATTTTTTGGTCTGATTATTTTCAATGAAATTGAATTTTGGTGTGATTGAAATGTTCAATTGTAATAGCAAAGTATTATCAATTACTATTACTTTGCTTTCTATTACTATTACTTGAATAATTGTAATCGTTACTATTACCCCAGGCCTGATTACTATTAATGGTGATTAACTTTCAAGCAGATATGGAGTAAAATGCTTTCTATTTCCTATAATGTGCTTATCAATGTGGTAGTGAAGACATCACATCTTTTCATATCAACCATGAATAGGTTGAATTAGGGAGGTTCACAAGGTCCCATCTACCCACATCCAAGTTGACATCCTATACACAAACACTAACAATTGCCCCAAGGAAACATCTTGCCTTCCAATGGTAAATAGTCAGCTTTTTAGCCTATTGTAATATGCAAATTCTACAACAAAGTAAAACTGCTGCAAGAGCAATTATGTAGTAATTGTAAAAAAAATGGTAACAAAAAACAGTACTAAGTGGAACCACACCACAAAAGCAATGCAGCTGACATAGCAACATTTTAATCAATATTATTTTAATATATGACTTCAGAATCATGTAATAGTCCACACAGAAACAAAAACATTGCAATTAACATTTTCATCAAAACACAAAAACAGATTAATTGGGGAACATCTATATCTTCACAAGTCATTATAAAACTTATTCCCTTGTAAAATGTTATTTTCCTTACTTATCAAACTGCAATTTTTTTAATAAATACTTCATTTCACTTCTACTGCTATTCTGAACCACATGCAAATAGTACAATACTGACTACTGATGACAACATTAATCACTATCGACTTTAGAGTACTTCAGGAGCTGAAAAAGTTAATTCACTGAATATCAAAAAAACATCAAGAAATATATGACACCGGCTTTAGGTGTTTAAGTAATCTATGATTTTCCATATAAAAACACATAAAACACAATTCATGTAGAGCAGTGCAATGTATGAACACATTTATAAACATATTATTCTGCCTATAACCAATAATACTAAAACCCTCAGCGTTCTCAACATGTCTTAAAAAACATACATTTTACTACATCAAATACCAGTATTTTTCAAATGCACTGTTGGGACAAATTGTGACAATAAATACTACAGAACCAAATTGTTTCTGTTTAAAGATATTTCAAAGAAGAAATGCACTTTATCTACACTGCTAAGGAATTAGATTGGTGGTTACACCTAAACTATAATAATCACAAAACAATTTAATCAACACCAGATATTTGTTTTGCACAGAAACACAAGTGTCAATGACACTGTTAAATGCACGTTCCAAAGAAAAAGAGAAACCTTATCTTGTGCCTCGTAGGACAAGTCTAAAATGGCTTGAAACCCAGAAGTGCAACAATATTTACTAAATGCTATCCAGATCATGGGGCAGACGGCATCTTTGTTTCAACACTAAGGCATCGCAATGGATTAAACAAAACCCAAATTTATAAACCATCAATGTTGAAAGGTGCACACAGGGATAGACTGATAGAACTTGACAGGGGTGGGGCATTAGGCACACAGGGATTGACTGATTGAACTTGACAGGGGAGGGGAATTATGCACACAGGGATTGACTTATTGAATTTGACAGGGGTGGGGAATTAGGCACACAGGGATTGACTGATTGAACTTGACAGGGGTGGGGAATTAGGCACACAGGGATTGACTGATTGAACTTTACAGGGTGGGGAATTAGGCACACAGGAATCGACTGATTGAACTTTACAGGGGTGGGGAATTAGGCACACAGGAATCGACTGATTGAACTTTACAGGGGTGGGGAATTAGGCACACAGGGATTGACTGATTGAACTTGACAGGAGTGGGGAATTAGGCACACAAGGATGACTGATTGAACTTTACAGGGGTGGAGAATTAAGCACACAGGGATCGACTGATTGAACTTTACAAGGGTGGGGAATTAGGCACACAGGGATAGACTGATTGAACTTTACAGGGGTGGGGAAATTGGCACACAGGTCTTTTTTGCATTCAGCCCATAACAAAACATAACATTGTGAACACAGAACATGAATGTACAATTCAAAAGCGACCAAATATAAAATGCTTTGTGCTCAGAAGTAATGCATATTATGAACTAATAAACTGGACTGAAAAAGATCAGAGCACTGAGTGCATCAGATAGTGATGGAGTTTCTTTTTGAATGAAGACAAATAGTAAATAGGAAAATAAGTTCAGTATCAGACTCAGTCTTCACTGAAGTTGTTCAGGCTGGTCGCTGCTTCCCACTTTCAGAAGAGTCCTCCTCTTCCTGCCTCCATCCCGATCCTTCGTGTAGAGCAGCCGAAATTGACTCCTGCAGTGACATCTTGTGTCATTTCTCCAAGCATTTTGTTCAGTTTGACAGCCTCTGAAAAGATGATAAAGCCAGAGGAAATGAAATGCATAGAAACTGTCAGAATACACTTACCTATTTAAAATAGAATGTGCACCACTTGTTTTCTAAGTTAAAATGTTACTACTAGTACGTTGGTTTTTTTAAGTTAAATTGCTTCTGCTAGTACATTGTTTTCTAAGTTAAAGTGCTTCTGCTAGTACATTGTTTTCTAAGTTAAAGTGCTACTGCTAGTGCGTTGTTTTCTAAGTTAAAGTGCTTCTGCTAGTACATTGTTTTCTAAGTTAAAGTGCTACTGCTAGTACATTGTTTTCTAAGTTAAAGTGCTTCTGCTAGTACATTGTTTTCTAAGTTAAAGTGCTACTGCTGGTACGTTGTTTTCTAAGTTAAATTGCTACTGCTAGTACATTGTTTTCTAAGTTAAAGTGCTTCTGCTAGTGCATTGTTTTCTAAGTTAAAATGTTACTACTAGTACGTTGCTTTTTTAAGTTAAAGTGCTACTGCTAATACATTGTTTTCTAAGTTAAAGTGCTACTGCTAGTACGTTGTTTTCTAAGTTAAAGTGCTACTGCTAGTACATTGTTTTCTAAGTTAAAGTGCAACTTTGAAATTAGAAATTCAACAGAACCAAGGGGTTGCTACACTATATTTTTGATTAGTGTAGATTAAACCTGTAAAATCTAAAAACATCATCATGTAGTTTCAATCATCCATAATATTCCATATTCTCTCCCTCCCTCTGGTTGAGCAGTTCTCTCTCACTCTCACACATTGTAGATGCATGCGCAGACTTTTTGACATGGTGAAGAATCTAACATACATAGATAAAGGATACAGCACCAGACAGTAGAAAATAATGTTCACATTGCAAATCTTCGTTCAAGATCTCATCCAGTTGGGAAAACTGAACTTCAAGACAGGATGCATTTAAAAATGTAGAAAAGCCTGCCTAATTAGAGAAGCATGTAATAGATGTTCACAGTGTCAGAAAGTTGTACCATTGACAGTCCATATACTTACTAGTCACTACTTTGTTTAGACGAAGGGTCAGAAAGGATCCTTTTCCTCCCATTCCCTTCCAATGGAATTTCTGAGCCAGGTCATTTGTCATAACCCGACTCATAATTTTCCAGACAACATCCTTCAGGTCTTTTCCTGCAATGGATCCCAGGTACTTGACCTGAAACAGTAAGCGAATATATACATACAAGAACAAGACAAATCAAATGTATTAGAAATATCACAGGAGTAAATGTGTCAGAACCTACAACATGCGTTTAGAGTTCAAACTATGAGTGATGACAGGAATATAAAAGGTATTATGATTAAGGTAGGTATATACTCCCAAATGGAAATTTTGAACCTTTATTCATGCCAATAAGCCTTTTACCACATGTGAATATGTATCAAATACAGATTCCATTAATTGGGTAATTTGCATAAATTATGCTAATTAGCATCCAATATGGCCACCGCAAAGGCCAAACCAGCGAAATTTCCAAACAGGATATCTTAAAAACCACTCATTGTTTTAAGTTAAGATTTTGCCAATTTATTAGCAACCCAAAGACACATGTCCTGATCAGGGGAAATTTTAAACAAATCATTCTGGAAGAAATCATTTACATTTTGCTGTTTTTGTTATTTTCCCATACGTAATTATATATTCATGACCATGAATATACCACTTAGGAAAGCTTGATAAAAAAAGCCCTGATCAGCCCACAAAGACACTTCTGAAGTATATGCATTTCACAAATAAAACTGACATCTTGAAAATTGTAGGAGATATGATGTTTGAAATGGTGCTTGATAGGCAAAAATACAGATTTTCAGGAAATGGCAAAAATCATTGACTCTGAAATGGTTTTGACTTCAATCATGTCAATTTGCACAACATTCACCTGTAGCAGCATTTCAAGCTCATTGACAACATCAGTGACTACCAACATCATCATCCTAACCCTAACCCATCATATAAATCCCGTCTTCTTCTTCTACTTTGTCTTGAAAACCCTTTTTAATTGCCCTGAGGGTCTTCCTTCGAGCCTTTCCAGCATCTGTCATCTTGCGTGCTGCTCGGTATAGTTGATTACTGTCACCAGCCTTTACAAACTTCAATGTAAATCTCCCTGGTGACACTCCAAGTAGTTCAAGGCTCTTTATGACAGACTGATTACCATCCTTGAACAGTCCAACTGTATCACTGTATCACTGCACCACTGTATCACTGTACCACTGTATCACTGTACCACTGTATCACTGTACCACTGTACCACTGTATCACTGTACCACTGTATCACTGTATCACTCTCTTCTATGGTTAATGTCCCTACGACCACTTCCTTACCACAATGGTCCCATATCACCTTATTTAAACACTCGTTATTGTTTTGGGTTTTGCCATGTAGGCATTTTCCAAGGTCAGGTGAACTCAGACCTTCATATATTGGTTCAATAAGTCCTGCTGTACACTCTGGTATACCATCTCTGTGCCTATATTTGTCAGGGTCAGTATTGTAGCCACACCGTTGCTAAGGAGCATGATTTTTTAATTAATGCCACTAATTAGGCTAATTAACCATTTTAATGGCTTTTCATGGGAAAAAGCAAGCAAAAATATTATTCACATGTGATAAATGAATTTTTATATGTAAAAATTATTTTTTTGTGAAAAGTGACATTTTTGGGAGTATATACCTAACTTAAGTCAAACCAACAAAAGGAACATAACCATGCAACTAGAAATTGTAAATGGAAACAGCTACAAAAGGCGATTTGTTATCTGTTAATAGAGATCTGCAACTAATTTGCAATTGTTAAAGAGTTCAATAAGATATTATGATCAAGTGCAACAATTAAGCATGTTGAGAGACATGCCAGAAACATGCATAAATATTTACTTAAAATTAACAAGAGAATCACTTACCTTGTCCTTGCTGCGTGCACTGAAATAACATAATTACGTCAACGACAGGCAAATCGCATTGCAACACATATATCGCATATACATGCATCTTATTCTTGTGTCGTGATAAATCATTAGAGAAAAAGCTAAATAAAATGAGATCATGTGACTACACGGAGAGGAGTCAATCGCATTGTNATCTCAGGAGGGCGGGTTATAAGTAGATGAACATTGTTGGACTCTCGATAAGCCAATGGCTTCCTTGTCCACTTGCCATCTGGGCCTTTGGCTTGGATGGCAAATCTTGTTAAATCTTGTTAAATCTACATGCATCTTATTCTTGTGTCGTGATAAATAATTAGAGAAAAAGCTAAATAAAATGAGATCATGCGACTACACGGAGAGGAGTCAATCGCATTGTTCTCACTTTATAGTGTAGACGTGAGGACCGAGAACAGAACTATTGACTCCTCTGCCTTTGCATGCAATCATGCATGCAACTATATTTCTTAACGCTTCGCATAAACGGCTTCGTATATAAGAAATGCCTTCATGATATCTAAGACTGCATCGATCGTTGCATTCGACCGCATTATAGTGTTATGTTCAGTATGACGGTAAGAAACTAAAGAGTAGCAGACATAAAAGACGTAATTGATTAAATTAGTTGTCGATCAGTGAATTACTGTCCATGCTCATTCTCGAATAGGCAAAGAAACAGACTATGAAACAACTAAATAACACAAAACTATCACCATACAGTCATGCTACGTCACAATATGCCACGAAACGAACCTGTCACCGAAAAAAAGTCACTGACTTTGGCGCGAATTCCTAGCTACAACTAGTCCGAGACAAATGCAACAAATATCTTTCAACAATACGGATTTTCTATGATTAATTCAACTCAAGATGCATCTTACATGCGGAGTTCCAATACAATAGGGAATATAAATGATCCATCGATATTTTATCTGTTTGATATTGTTCATCTTCATGAAGAAGAACATTTTGCTTTTAAGTCACAAAGTTGTACTCATTCCTGAAGCTGGCAAAGGGGAAACTAAACTACATTATTGATATACTCATTCCCGAAGGGGCAACTAAGCATTTTTATATTAACATAGGAGTTCGCCAAGGAGCTCACTCGCCTTATACATGTTCAGTATTGTATTGCATTGTATTGTATTGTATTGTATTGGACTATTCTCTAAAAACTGTGATACGGAATATACATTTTCCATCGATATTTTATCAGCGCGAGAGCAACGTTGCCGACGCTGATGATGACAGTGGGCCAACGCTGGGCCAACGCTGGGCCAATGCTAACAAATACACGTTTGCTGCTACACGTTGGCCCGACATTGGGCCATCCCACAGCAGCCAACGCCGACAGTCCAACGCTTAGCCCCCATTGGTCCAATGCCTGCTTGCTATCTGGGTTCGTGCAGGATATGTCCTGTTTGGGTGCTTAAACACGTACATCCAAGAAATCAGTTATTTTTCACTGACATTGAATTAAAATTAAGACTTGTTAGGCAAAGGCAATCTATGCCATTGTATGAACCACAGCTGAACTGTGCCAATGCTGGGCCACTTTGTGACTTAAAAACAAAATGTTCATCACAGCTGTGAGCATACTTGGGTATAATATATAGAAAAGTTGTCAAAAGTGGTTGAACATACGTCCTATCAACCACTTTTCAACCAACTTTGATATTTGTTGCTCATTGTATTCCTATTGAAGTGTGGCAAGTGCCAAAGCTAAGGAAATATTTATTAATGTTCTGTAACGAAATGTACTTAGGGAACAGACCACCAGAATGGGGGGTACCGATGCCCAAAAAAGAAGATCTGACCCTTCCTGAAAACTGTCGTGGAATAAGGCAAAATGTCAGCTGCCGTTTGACAGAATTCGTCCAGAGCTAGAAAAGATCTGGCACCCAAATTAGAACGGTTTTAGATTAATCCTTACGATCTACATCATCCCAGATCCTTGCTCTAAGACATATTATCATCGAGGAAACGAGAAACCACAAAAAAGCAGCCATTATTTTCATCAACTTTAAGAAAGCCTTTGAATCAGTAGACATAAACAAAATGTTCCTGGTTCTTCGTGCAGAAGATTGCTATAGAGATAATGTATGAAAACACCTCTGCAGTCGTACTCACTCCCGAAACTGAACATTTTTGATATTAACATAGGAATTCGCCAAGGAGCTCTCTCGCCTTATACATGTTCACCATTGTATTGGACTACGCTCTAAAAACTGCGATTGTTGAGAAGGACCAAATCTCACCAGACGCCGAAGCACCAGACATCCAGCCTGTCGTCACCTCTCTGATCCAACGCGTACACAATCACGTGATGATTTCTAAAAGATTTTGTCGTTAAAAAATTCTCTCAAAAAGGACGGACGGTCTTGCTTGTTGATGATTAATTTTCAGTGCAACTAGGTTTGGATGCTCAAACCCTGGGGCTGGGACCTGAAACGTACATTAAAATATATTTATTGTTATCATGGGCCTATATGTATTTGCGGGAACGACGGGGAACGATAACCACGCAGTGAACAAAATAGCAGTGCTTCGTATGACGATGCTAATGCTATCGGCACGTGTCGAGGTATAAGTGTTAGTATATATTGCCTGACTGCCCCCACCCAGACTGCCTCCACCTTGACTGCACCCCACCCTGACTGCCCCCACCCTGATTGCCCCCCACCCTGACTGCCTCCACCCTGACTGCCCCCACCCTGACTGCCCC
>SDWI01001417.1:30613-43186 GCA_009193005.1 Lamellibrachia luymesi | reverse complement strand
ATATATATATATATATATATATATATATATATATATATATATATATATATAAACTGATACATATATACTTTGTCATTTGTTTGAGTCGCAATATATATATATATAGTGGTCGAATGGCGATGTTGTGAATAGGCTATATTGAAGTCAGATTTGGTAATCATGTCTGTTTTAAAACTAGTGTAGCGTAGCCAGTATCTACGTTAATATACGTGGTCACATAACGTTTTGAAAATGTTATCACTGGTTTGACTGTGTGGTTTGTGGTATTAGGTTATGTGTGGTTGTTATGACGAAACGTAACAATTATAAGTGGAAAATAACAACTTGACGATTTGCAGCATTGTTTGGTATTGCATATGGCTTGTGCCAAGGATATTAGGAGTAAGTTCACGGCAGTAGCAGAATCCCAGGTTATCCAGGTGTCGAATGTTGCAGTTGGTATTGAACATTGTTTGGCACTGCATATGGTTTGTGCTTAAGGGTAGCGGAAGTAAGTTCACATCAGGAGTTGAATCCAGGTGTCGAATGTTGCAGTTGGTACTGAGCATTCTGATACCACCCATCCACCTAGTACCTCAGATAGATCTGAGCGAAGATTGGATGGTGATCGTAACCACCGATTGAACAGTCATTCAGAAGGGTTGCAACCGGACAGTCATCTCTCCATATCTCTGAACGTCTGGTCATCTGTAGATCGGACATATGGAACCGGCAATGCCTGCTTCCAGACCGGATGTACCCGGTTACTGAATCTGGCTAAGGCTGGTTAACAGGAGACCGGTTATCGGTTCTAGCAAGACCAGTCACCGTAACCAGGTCACCAGACATCTGGTGTCAGCAATGCTGATTACCAGTCCGGAGGTACCCGGGCACTGAATCGGGCTGACGCTTGTTATCAAAACCGGGAGACCGGATATCGGAGCTGGTAAGACCTTTCACCGAAGACTGGTCACCGGAATGGGCACATTGGTAATCGGAGCCGACACACTGGTCATCGGCGTCGACACGCCGGTCACCGGAACAAGCTGTCTGGTTTTCAGAGCTGGTATGGTCGGGTGCCAAATTCATCTCCCAGAACCCATTACTGGAGTCAGGGGAGTCAAAGCCCTTCACGATTGGTATCCTCGGATACATTTATATCGGGGTCCTCTTAAATTACTTATTATTCAAGGAGAAAACGGAAGAAGATGAAGATACACAAGTCAATTAAAGCATTGCATCAATCGCAGGCTGCAGTACAGGCTACGGTGACGAAAATCACTGCTCGCTTAGATATGTGACAAGAGAATAACGAGGAAGTTCCTCATTGCTCAGGCCAGCAGGGGAACATTACTGTGGATGAAGAGGATAAACCAGACTATTGTCTTTCTGAAAAAATTTCTTGTTTCAGGTTAACGCTCATCCGTCTTGTAACTTCTGGAACGGAGACGGAGAGGATGCGTTACCAGCAGACATTACAATGTGTCTATAAATATAACTCATTGACTCCTCCGGAAGCCCACCGAGAGGTTTGTTTTGGAGGGCAGCTCTTCAAACATTGTCTTGGGGGATTGTCGGAGGAAATTGTTTGCACCCAGTCAGAGCTGCTTGCGAACGCTCTTCGCCAGGCGAATTGAGTTGTGCACGGAGTGGCCCATTCTCCTTTGGAGGAACAGGGCAAACCCCGGGAAGGAGCACAGAAGTGGGGAATGCATCTGTCACTCACATCTCCGGTGATTAAGAGGTTCCATACCAATTATTATAAGGTGCATTGCCCTCCGGATATGATGCCGGAGGAACAGATCGATCCACACAAGCCATGGACTTTGAGCTCTCTTCTGTTACGGGAAAAGGCAGTGACATATTGCACTGTTAAGATGGTCCAATTGGAAATCTATGGTTAGAGCCAGACTTGGTGTGCTAAATCACATCGACTGGTTTATATCGACGATGATGGAGATCATTAGATCTGGAGAGATGAATCCAGAGAAAGTGGCAGAGTTGCAGAATCTGCTGTCATCTTTGGGCATTGCACTCAATCATGTTAGCTTGAATCAAGCACGATTGTTGGGGAGCAATGTCACAGTGCGTATGGAGACAGCCCAGTTTCTACGAAGTCAACCTATTGGTTTGCCTGAATTGTTTGGTAACAAATGTGGTGAGGCATTAAAGGTAGCTTCAGATAAACGACAGAAACAGTTCATTATGCATGCCACCCTTGGATTACCTAGGAAGCCTATAGTTCGTTTCTCTGGACCTCAGAAAGGTCGACTGAGCAAGGGAAAGACAGAGAAGTTTGGCAGGATTTCTCAGTCACTATCGAAACCCCCAACCAATATGCCCAAGTTTACTCACCCCATAAAGGGGGCAGGGGCAGGGACAGATGAATGAAATCCAAGGTTTCCCAGTCTTGGGTTGGTAAGCAGGGTCTTTGACGGTGTAGCGCTCCCCAGACCGCTCCTTTCAGTAGGAGAAAGACTGTTATATTTCGCCCAGGAATTGGATCATCTGACTGCAGATTTGTATGTAAAATCGGTAGTTACGGAAGGGTATCAGATAGAACCACCCCTTTCGATGATTCCCATTCCTAAGAAGGTGAAGAGAAGTTCAAGATTAGAACAAAAAGGGATGTCACCAATGCTTTACAGAAAGGGGATAGGGCAGTGAGCATCGATTTGAAAGATACTTATTTCGACTCACATAAAATCCAGACATCTGCTAAGATTTGCTAAAGAGGTAAGAGGAAAAGAAAGAATTGTTTAGTTCCGAACACTTCCTTTCGGGTTGACTTCGTCCCCCAGGATATTCACCAGAGTGACACTGCCTGTGGGGAATTATGCTCACGTACATGTAGTGAATCTTATTCAGTATTTGGAGGACTGGCTGTGACTTGGCTTGGCCACAACGGCCCCTTTGTGAAATCCTAGATATGCTGCTGGTGGCTGGGTATTTGTGTCATCTCTAAATCAGGGTCTGGAATTTTGTTGTATAGAGGTTAAGAGGTGGGAGGACCGGGAGTCAGATAACCCTGTAGTTGGGTCAGGAAACTGGACATGGCTACGTGGAGTAACAGCAGTGAGTCATTAAGATGACCAGTGTTGGGCAGTGACAAGTACAACCAGGAATGCATAATGTCCAGTCCAGTGATTGCTGCTTATAGGAGGTGTGGGAAGGAACTGGGTGTGAGTGGACACATGATTAAGCAGTGGGGGTGTGAGTGGAATCTGGGAATACACAGCCTTAGGGATCAGCTCAAAATGTGGTAATCAATAAGGTTCTTGTGAGGAAATGGAATTCTTGTGTACAATGTTTTGTGAGTGTTTAGTATGAATGTGAGATTAACTTTGACATTTCTGACACATCTGGTGCTGTGAATCGAACAAGACATAATGTTTGTAGATAGAGCATGAGGCCCCTTCCCAGTAAGTCAACCAGGGGCTAGATGCCTGTGAAGATCCAAGCCAACACTTGCATTTCTCAACAGCTGGGGTTTATTGAATGAGGTGGGGGTAGATCCAGGGTGATAAGGACAGTGACTTGGGTGAAAAAGAGTGTATCTGTGCACTGGTCACAAATAAGGATCTTCTGCCAACACGTTCACCTGTGTTTGGGAAAGTCACATTGGAACTCATTGGAGCCGTAAAGACATTATATAAAGGAGGATTTCTTTGAGTGCCTTGTGGTATATTCCTCTCCATCCTATAAAGTCTGATCCTCTTCGCACACTAGTTGGTGCATAAAGCCACATAGTGCTTGCTAATAATGCCAGGTCATCCGCATTATCTAAGTCTTCCAGGATGATGTCAACATCCATTTGATGCCTCTCACTATGATCGTTGTTACTTCGTATTATCCAGTCAATGGTAATCATTTCTTGGCTCTCATTAGTTTCTTTGCAATCTGCTTCCATTCATCAGTTTCAAGTGTGTCGTCTCTTGTGATGTGTTTTGCTTTGTCTTTTTGTGGTTGTACACTTTTATGTACCAATTTGAACTCATGCTCAACTTTCCAGTACTTCACATGTATCACATAGAGTGAACATTGAACTCTTGCACAATGTAAATTGCAATCACTGTTACTTTTTGTGTTAAGGTTTATCAGCCTATATGAACTACTGTTGTGTCTACTGTGTGCCCCTACGACACTAGGGTGTCACAGTTTTAGATAACATGACCCTTTATTCACTGACAATTGTGCATACTTTTTTAATATTTGGAAACTGTTGGGGGGTAGCCAGACAGTGTTATCATGAGCCAGATCTTCAGGTCTTCTAGTGGCTTTTGTTGCAGGAATTGTTTTATTGTGACCCAGTTGGATATGTTTGTGGATGCCAGACAGTTTTATCATTAGTCACGTCTTCAGCTCTGTTAATGGATTTTGTTGCAGCAGTTGTGACCCCTGAAGTACAGGACAAGATACGGACATCCCCAGCTACGTCTGCATCAATCCTTTAGAAGTGCAGTAGAGTGGAGTGTTCATAGCATGTTGCACTGTCAAAAGAAATGTATTATTTTACCTGAATGAGCTGTGATGGTGTCTATATATAATAAAGTAGTTTTTGACTCTGTCTGTGCGCTTGTATCTCCATCAGTTTTGCAGTTTCGCATTCATGGGGCTGAAATTGTGTATGCCTGCCCGGGGGCGCATGGGGGTGTTTCATACAGTAAAAATTCAATATTTTCCCCTGGAGCTGGGGATGTTTTGAAGACAGTTATGTGGACGTTTAATGTAAATTACTTAAAACAATAGTACGTGCAATTATTAGCAGTGCTATGGTTGTTTTTTATGATGGTTGCCAGTTAGGTGATCTATGTCAAATGTCGACATACGAACTCTACATGAAACCAGCAGTTGTAGATGTTTTTTGGGGTGTGAATTTGTCACTGCCATGACATTGCCCAAACAAAGTTTGATTGGGTAGTGCAATGAGTAATAAGCTCTCGCAGTTGTTGCCTATCTGTCCTGTGCAATGCTGGGTAACTCAACTAGTTATTTATAAAAATGAATTTTGGTTTTTAGATCACGAGAAGGAGACAAACGAGAGAGACAACGGGACAGTTTGAGAGAAGGTCAGAGGTCAGCATGATGTCTGTAGGCAGCAGTCTGTGTGTCTGCCTGGTTCTGTTGGTCGGCGGGACCCAGTGCGCCCTTGACAGTGAGTATCTGTGATCATTCTGAAAAAACGTTTCCTACCATGTGGTACTCGTTATGCATTGTTGTGATAATTGTCTTGCTATTTCAGACGGGGGCCGGTTGGGCATAGTGTCAGACCCCAGCCCATGACTCTTTTAAAACACGTCATGGATATCCTGTGAGTTGGGCAGGAAACTGAGAAAAGCTGATTACACTTCGACGTTCTATATTGGTGCGGGTGTGTGCTCCAATGAGCTGGCAAAGAGAGAACATGCCAAGGTGTTGCTGTTGTTTTAACACTTTCCATGTCTCCCAGGTGATTACATGCCTGCTGATGTTGTCTTTCATTCTTCCTATCTGTCACCAACCAGTGTCACGCCTGTTTGGATGCAATGAGGAGATGACAGAAATAGGTGACATGTGTGGGTGACATGTGTGGGTGACATTGCCAGGGCGATCACATTCCCGTCTGTAGTTTGGTGTTATTTTCTGTGATGATATCTAGGAAGAGAGAGACAATGAAATTAATAAAGTTTAATTTGTGCTGAGCCTTCATGCCTGTAGGGCAACAAGTTGGATCTCTATACTAACTGTTGTGCGAGGTGTCACTTTTGACTAAAAGATTATTGCCATTCTTTCATTTGAAGTTTAGCAGGTGACCCAAGTCTGCCCCCACAAAGCAAGCTGGTCATACTGTGGTTTATGTAACAAGATTTCTTGTATACTTGATAATGATCAGGTGTTGTAAGCTTAGAAGGTGAAGTGGGGGCTTATCTTGTACAGTTGCCCCCTTTATTGGTGTCTTGTAAGGCTATTTGTATGTGGCTTATTGAGTTTGAGATCCTGGGTCATTCAGGATAAACATGTTCACTGGACCGTGGCAACATTCAGTGAACCATGACTGCTGTGCATAGGCAGTCCAAAAAGTTTGTTGTTGTCCGGCCTTGTTGGAGTTGTCAGGAGTTTGTAATGACACCGTTGCTAGCGTTCATCTGTTGAACTAGGTGATTCATTGTGGACAGTAAACCCTTGAAGATGGAAGTCCAGTAAACAAGGTCTGATATGACACTGGCTTGAGTCATAACATGGAGAAAATGTAAAGAAGAGAAACTAGAAAAGGCCACATTCATCACAGGTCTGACCTGACATTGATGACATGTCAAGTATTTGTTTGGCCTGACCTCATCGACATGTCAGATGTGAACTGTTGGTCTTGATTCAAATATTATATTGAGTATTTCCAAATGGTGGCTTTAGAACAAGACAGATGTCAGCAGGCTGTTGTGATATCTCACTGGCGTAGACGTGCCTGCTTTCGTCCAGGGATGGGTGGATCAATTGTTTTCATCAGTGAGATGGTTCAGAGCTGAATCCTGGGTGTGCAACCATCTGAAATGTTTGATTGGAATGTTATCTCATGTGATGGAGGGCAGGGATGTCTCAGCATGTGGATGATGACAGTCCAGCCTGCCAACATTGCTGTCACGTTCATATGCGTACATTATTACTGATTAAAATCATGCGATTCCATGCTGGACGCACAATGATTCCAACAACAGTCATATTTAATTTGTGTTTACAATAATAAATTATCATATTATATGCGTTTATTTTAATGTTTTCTCTGTTGGCGTTTTCGGATAAAACTTGTCAAACTTGATGTAATGTGTCTAATGCAGTATGACGTGTTGCATTGTATGATATTTTTTATCTTTATTCACATGTTCTTTATACAGCTTAATTCTGTAGTTGAATAATGAATAATTTTGCTGAAACATTCAGACGGTGGTTAAAGGCCTCTCCTCAACTCAATCTTTAGCTCACCTTGTTTCCGATTCATTTAACGAAAAATGTGCATACACCTTTTCCTATACTTGCCAATAGGATATGGCCATGCTGTTTGCATACAAACTCAAGTTATGTTATATATTTTGACATTTGTTTACTAAACTAGTCCTCTTTACGACAAAATAGCACATTTGTTTGAGACTTTGCATTGGTTCTGTGTGTGCCAGCCTCACTTGTAGTCTAGGTTACCCAATTTTAATAGTGCAAAGCGTACACTTATCGGTTGCGCTGGATAACATGTCAGTGCTCAGTTAACCGGGGAAATGACTGGAGTCTCCCACTTTTAGAACACATTCTGAGTAAAACCAGTGGCGTGATATTCTTGATTTTTAGTTGCACATGGTTAGTTTTTATTATCTCCTTTAGGTGCATAGCCTCAAAACCATGTCTTTTGTTTCGCAGTAAGTCTTCATGACCGATTTGTGTATATAGTCTGTGTGTGTGTTTGTTTTCAGAGATGGAAAAACCGTGTAAGTGGCCACTGACCATATGTAGATATATATCCCTGTACATTTTTACTTGAAGCAGTTTAAGGATGGCTTCTTCTAATGGCAGTGTTTCTATGTCGTCTGCTTTTTGTGCATACATAAATTGGTGCTGCTCCAAATGTGTGATCGTTTCTGTTAATTAGTCTTCACTAGAGTTAGCGTGTTCTAAAATAACCTTTGTCATAGGTTTCATGGAAACGAAATATAACTGGGCTGAGAGAATTATGCTAGCGTGAGTAACCATCTCAATAATACTCATGGCTGAGTGTTTATGTGAAAGGAAAACAATTATGACTTGTTATTATTTAACTTACATTACACATTTGGAAAGGCACTTCATCCACAAGCTAATTATTACTGTGCTGATCAATGCATGGTATTACTGTTTATTGCTACAAGCTGGGTTTACACGAGGTGATATTGTCACTGCGACAAGGGGATGGTTATATCATTAGAAAAGGGCAAGGCCAGTTCATATTGCACATGACATCTTTCCAAAATAGGACCAGTTCTGTTTCATGTGACTTACAGTTTACATGGAATGATCAAGCTGGTGCCAATCAACTGCATAGTCTGCATTGGTGCATCATTATGTGGTGATATCGTCTCAAGTAAACCCAGCCTTACTGGCACATAATGAAATAACAGAGCCTTGTTTATTTCACAGTGCAGCGTGTTTGTCTGACCTTATGTTTGCTTGAAATGGGAGAATCACAGCGACTGAATGCGTATTGTTGGTTGGCCAACTTAAGTTTGTATATTTGTGTTGTTGATGTTTAATCCTGTTCATACAGTGAAGTCAATTGTGACAACAAACACACATGTCATTTGCTTTAATAATTGTTATGCAAAACCAAAATAGTGCACATTACATGGTGAGCCATGAAGTGTTGTTTATCATGATGAAGCATCAGGCCATAATGACAGACTGGTGTATTCTACAGTTGCAGCAACGAAAATGCTTTCAGTTGGCCTGTTTTAAAAAACGTAGCATCCAGTCATTCGGCACAGTCAACATAACAGTGTCCAAATTGATAGATTCCCAACATATCACCATATCATTCCTGTGCACAGTTCCAAATACTCAGTCTGAGTGTAGTTCCTAACACTCGGTCTGAGTGTCTTAAAAAAAGATCACAAAATGGAATCGGTGAACAGAAAAGTGTCTAGCACAGATGGAAATCCAAACAAGAACACTTGTCAAATTGGTGAATATAATCTAGGCTTTTATTATTTTGTATTAGTATTTAGGCCAACTCACTTGGCCTTTGCATTGGGCATGTCACATAACCAAGGTCATGCGACATGCTCGTAGAAAAGTCGACACAAGCTGGAGAGGGACTGGTGGGAGCTCCCGGCCAGGGTTGTTTGATTTAAATCATTGATTTAAATCATGATTTAAATCACTCAAAAAAATATATAAATCATTTTTTAATGATTTTTTATTTCAGATTTTTGTAATCGCCGATTTATATGAATTTAACACAAATAATTGTTTACAAGCATCGAGATCAACAAAGTTGTGTATGTTTTTTAATACAAAAGCACAATGTGTGCACACTTGTGTAGTTGTATTGTCACCAGATAGCCTGATAGTCAAATATTTTTATGACATTGTGTTTGTTTGAGCTATTCCCTTTCTGAATGCAGTGAAGCCACACAAACTTGTCTTCAAGAGGAAGTATCTTTTCATGTCAGAAGCCTAGTGCTAGTTGTTACCAATTTAGTATGTTGACTCAAGTGAGACAGTTTTTGTGACAATTGTTTAATACTGTACCAGTTTGCATGTCTGGTTGGAGACCCATAGAGTACACCGAGCCCTGGACAGGTGCTAATCCACCCTCTCAGCAAACAATAATTAGCAATGCTACAACCACAGACACACAGCATGCTTTTCTTTCCAAGACAGGTTATACAACTACAGGGATGAGGCCTTGTGGACATTGCCTAATGTCTTTATTTAAGCATAAATTAAGTACCCTCTGTTAAGACAAGTACCCAAATCGATTTGAATAGAACACATTTGAAAGAGTTTATAAATATAAACATCTAAATATAAATGTCGATATACCAGATTGAAAATAAAATAAAAAATACGATTTAAATATAAAAAATACGATTTTTTTTAATTAAAAAAATCATGATGTTTTTCAACCCTGCTCCTGGCTGACGAAGACTGAGTGAGATGGCCAAAATGATTTCTTAAGAGTGTAGTCCATGTGAAATATCACATAAGCCGGAACATCAATCCATAAAGATATGTGTTGTTAGTACAGACACTTACGGCTCCCCCTGCAGTTTGTGTGTGTGTTGTGAACATAAGGCATTCCGGACACAGACATGGAATTCTTTGTCTCCTTGGTTGTCTCCTTGTTTGTCTCCTTGGTTGTCTCCTTTCTTGTATCCTTGTCATACAAAAACCAAAAACCAGACTGTACAAAATTCTTACTTCGCTACCAAACAGTTGTCGTAGCACCTGACTTCACTGCTGAGAGTTACTGTATATAAAATGTTTGTGTGCCGTATTGAACATGTGGACTGTGTTAGTGTTGATGATGTTGCCACTCTTACTGATGCTTGCGTGTTGCTTCTGCTTCCCTTTCAGAGGATGGGAACCTGCGTAAGTACATGTCTGTTTCAGCCGCGTGACAGAGAAAGTGTGACTCCCTCCCACTCTTCCTTCTCCGTCATCAGTTTTATCCCGTTCTAGCTGGGACCCACCCACACTGTGCACCAAACGTTTCGCCGATGACATTATGTCGCTCACTAGGCTACACCAGCAACACACTGTGCACTCTTGACGAACACATTTGGATGGGAATGACACAAATGTGGCTCTATAAAGCTGCAGCTGTCTTCTTACTTGAACCTTTCCTGTCCAGAGTCTTACCTCTAGGCCAATCATCAATTCATGATTTCGTTCATGGCTTGAATCATTGGATTTTCCGAGATCACATGGAAAGAACGTAATCATTGTCTGACTATAATTCACGTTTTGCTGCTGTTGAATTAAATCCGGAGAATGATGTTTAAAATCAATTCGATGATAAAAATAAGTGTTTCTTTAACTGTGATCTCATGCTAAATGCATTTCTGTTCTGTCGTTCCTCAAAACACTCCCACTGGTACACTTGTTTTTTAGTCATAGTTACATATTTTAGACAGACAGTTAAAGAGTATGGTCGATGTCAATTAATTACAGGATATTTTAAAATTGAAGGTCGACCTACTGACAAAGGATGAAGCAAATTTTAAATTATCTGCCAACTTGAAAAGCTTTCTATGATACAAAAACTGTTCAACACAGACCTGCTGATTTTAATTCAGTTTTGTCTCAGACATATTTAACAACATTTTGAGAATAATATTTTTTTTTCATTATATAGCCATGGTAATTTTGTATTCTTTGGTTATCCAAAATATAAATAAATATCTATAAGCAGAAATCATATGTAGTGTTTGGTTTGTAGAAAACAATATGATTCTGAATAATTATTCCTATCCCCACCTGTTCGTAGAGGCTGATTTCTCCTTAATCTCAGATTTCCTACGTTTAGCTTTCCTGATATTTCATTTGTATAACCCTGACTTAGATGTAGTTAGCTATAGGTAGCTAGCTGTCTTCAAGTGTGGTTTTACTTAGTTGATGTTTCTGAAAAATTGTTTGCCAAAAATAACACAGTGTATTAAACATTTGGAATTAACAACGCATGTTCAACGTGCATGCAAAGGGTAGAGTTTCTGAAGGTAAATTTATGATGTATAATGAACAGTTCATGTAGTTGCGGTTATGTGTTTCTTGGAGTTAGTTTTCTGTAGTTTGTGAGGTTTGGTGGTTGGAAGTCACATTGGATTTGCATGCACTTAGACAACACGTGATATTTTTTCATAGAAACAGCGACATCTCTGCAACGTTTCAGCTGTGCCCTTGCAAATAATGATCTAGTACAAAGCACTGGTTTTAGCTAACGTCTGTAATATGCGTGCGCGCGTGCGCGTGCTACTTCATTTGCAAGCACATATATGCACACATACACATATGCGCACGCACTTGTCTGTGTATAAATAGTTTGCATAAAAATCAATAAAGCCTGTTGAGCCATAATTCTCTCAAACATTTTTACAAAACCAGAATAAGTGTATTGATGAAAACTCCACATGTAGGTAACTTATTTATGAAAAGAAATAACATCATGCACGGAATTGTTTATTACAGTGCAATTATTATTTATATGATATATAGACTATGAGATTATAATTTTCATCCAATGACAATTTTCCTATGATAACATTGATTGTTTGCGTCTGATAACTAGAGATTGCCCAATTGGTTAGATAACCCGGACTAACAATACACTTTGTTGCATGTTGTGTGATAAATGAGAACTAAAGTCACATTACTCATCACCTTTGCAATATTTTAGACAGCACGTTAGTTATGGGTGCACTACTGGTTAGTTAAACCAATTCACTAAACAATTTAAGCATTACTTTCCTTTTACTCTATTTAGATGTTAAGTCGTAAGTTTTGGCCTGAGCTGCATCCCTAGCAGCAATAAAATAGATAAGTTATATTGTAATGTATAATTAATTGTCCTACAAACAACTGTATATTTATATAGTAAATTAATTTGTACAGTTTATGCAATCAATTGGTTGTTTGGATTTCGTAATTGCCTTTTCAGTTTCTCTAGAATATTAAAAATAAAAAACTTTATCAAATTCAGACAATTTTCCAATACTAAAAATAGCTTCCATGTAATTTAACTATTTCTGTGGGTGTCGGTGGTGATGGATGTGTAACAAGGAAATGAAACAAGAACACAGTGTTGTAAAATGCGGGATGTATATGTGGATCAGGTATTAACCAATCATTGTCTTGCAGTTCGCCTGCCCCCGAGCATCATTCAGGGCCCGCCAAAACTGACGATATTCAACCCTGGCGAGGACATTGTGTTGCCATGTGTTGCTGTTGGTTCACCCAAACCAACGTACGTACTCCATGCCCTCAAGATGTGTAGACATTGTGTCCTTGTTTTTTTTTTTTAATTAGCCTTATAATGTATGCTGAAGTGCACATTTGTAGATATATGTCTTTATTTTTATTATATATATATATATATAT
>SDWI01001417.1:20280-30470 GCA_009193005.1 Lamellibrachia luymesi | reverse complement strand
TTTTTTTTCATTTGTTATATTATTTATGGTAGGACTATTTTGTCATGGACTACATGTTGGAATAATTAAATTGTTGATATGATTTTTAATAGAATTACATTATGTAAAGTACCAGAGAGCAATACTTTTATTATTATTTATTTAAGATCAACTGCACAATATTTCATAACATAGTGTTCATTCTGATATGCAATGATCTTTTGTGTTGCCACTTTTGCAAGATTTTCACTGACATTAATCTTTCTTTGGCATTACAAACATGGCTGGATTTTTACCTAAATTTTTTCATGTTTTGCTTTACAAATGTGGCATATTTCACTGCAAATTTGGCGGCATTTTCACTAGTATTAAATTTATTTGTTTTGTAAACATGGGTGGATTGCCATTGAAATTGATTTGTGTTTGGCATTGCTAAGAAAGCTGGTTTAAAATGCTCACCAACAAAAGGACTGAGGAATGGTCATCTCTTTCAACATATTGGAATGCTTTATTCTCTTTTTCTCAGTACACTGTACCGCCATCTCTTCATTAAAGTGAAACCTAAGGCATTTTTTGGGCCTTTGCACCTATAAGAGTACAGTCGCGCCTCGTTATTACTCGCTCCGTTACTACGCGGATTCGGATATAACGCGGTTGGTCGTGGACCCCGATTTTCTGCCGCCAGGGGAAAATGCCAAAGCAAATGCCAAAGCGAACAATGTCAATGAACGAGTATCAACGTGTTGTTTGTTTTGCGCTGTCGCCGACATCAATCGCTGTCACTGGCTTCGCTTCGACGGTTTGTAAATTGCAATCGAGATTCACAAATACACCTTGCGTAAGAATCAGATCAACAGTTTTAAATGCATTTAGTATGCAATACCAACATAACGCTTGGGTGAAATGACATGCTTCCAGTACATCGTTAATTTAATCGTGTTCGCGATGCCAAATTCCAAACACAAGGCTCTACCGGTGCGCGAAAATACGAATTTGAAATCTAACCATTTGCAACTACAATCAAGAATATCATGGAAGTGGTTAACTAAATATTCCTCGTTGAACACCGACAATATGTGTTGAATGGGCAGCGCCATATTTATTCAAAATCCTACATCAAGAGTGCTGACTAGGTTACATGCTACATGCTTACATCCAAATGCTGCACAGTACGGCATTGTAATAATTATAGTTGCGTGTAAATCCAATGTAAAAGCAAATAAAAAATGTAACCGCACACCGCAACCATGTTAAAAATACGCGCCATACGCAAAGCCTACGTCACAGCCAAGTCAGGAATGTTAAGGGGCTGCTCGCCATTGATTGGTCAAAATTGCAAACACTGATGAATATGTTAGCCTCCACGAAAAATTACATTACACCAGAATTGTGCACTTTTAGGACAGATTCCCAGTTAACCACTTGCGTGATATTCTTGATTTTATTTGCAAATGGTTAGTTTATAGGGGCAAAGGCCCAAAACAGTGCCTTTGGTTTCACTTTAATACATTGTTCTGTATAATGAATTATTGAACGTAAGTATAATCAACTGTATAAACATTATTGCTGTCTGTATATTTACCGAGACGTATTGTTCACATTGGATGCCATCTGTTGCAGGTACGAGTGGATGTTCAACAACAAGAGACTTGATGTGAATGAAATCAGAAACGTTGTGATGTCCAAGGAAGATGGTACTCTATCCATCGGTGGAGGGACTGATATAAACAAGGGCGAATATCAGTGTTTCGCAGAGAACGAGCATGGCAAGGCAATGTCAAACATTGCGGACGTGAAACGTGCCTACCTGGCCTACTACCCACCCAATATACCCATCACGTACATCACGAAGAATGCGGGGGAACACCTCGCCATCTCTTGTCAATCCACGATGAGTGTCCCTGTGGCCACGATAACCTGGACACTGGCGAAATATTCCAACGACAAGAACCCTAAAGCGCTACAGCTTGATAAGCGAATCAACCAGGACGAACATGGTAAGTACTGTATGATCCCTTGTTGCGTCAACCTCATTAACTGGGGGTCATATTGTTATCACCCCCGTACATACACCCATAGAATCAAACACCATGCCAGTTACCTATCAACCAATGGGATGTTTGCTACATGTTAAACCACATCTTGCCATGTACATCAGCAAACATTTTTTGGATGACTACTTACTATCAATGGTGGTATAAGCAGTTATGATATTGATATAAAACAGTAACATTTCGTGGAGAAACCACCAGTTGTTGAGGTAAACAGAATAATATTTTTTGGAAAATGCAATCTCAGCTTTAATGGGTTTGTTACCTTTGAGTCATTTAATTTCTTAACTCTTTCAAATATGTAAGTTTTAATATACTATACACTTTGCTGATGCTGTTATGTTGGACACAACTGGTCTTCCTTACATGTTGAAATGCAAGATATGCAAAATATGTCAACAAGGATGCAACCTTTTCTTAGAACAGACGCCGATGGAGAAGTTGTGGGACCCATCTTGTGGATGAACCTGTAGTATGGCAGCCAAACGTTGATTGCTGATATGTTGCTATTGTTTGTTTGACTGTATGACATCTGTGCATCTCCAGGATATCTGCACTTTGCATTCTTGAAGACGAGTGATGCTCGCGATGGCCAGTTGTACAGATGCAACAGCTTCAACCCTTACCTTCGCAGAACGGTTGGTGGCAGTGAGACCAGTGTTAATGTTATTGATGGTAAGTTTATGTTGTCTGTGCACTGCAATCCTCTCGACTCATCTCCACCCTCCGTCATTGAGTGATCCTTTGTGAAGGCCCTCCATCTTTTAAGGTGGCTGTGGTGGCTATTCTATGCTTGCTTTGAATAGTGTGGTTTCTGTAGAAGTTTTTAAAGATAAACGACCCATTTCTTCACAAATTATAGCGGAAATATTAAATAATACTCCAGATTAATAAAACTTAGTTTGAGTGATTTATTTGGTGATGTTTCATGATTTTTTGTGTGTGGTATATATATGAAAAAAATACCTACGAAATACCAACTTATGTAATTATGAGAAAATCCCCAAACAAATAAATGACATACGTATAAGTATGACAATGTCACTGAACATCCCCAAAGTTATTTTGGTTAATATGAATTACAGTTGCTAAAGCACCAGGAACGGGTAGAAGAAACTTGAATGACAGTCGAAAGTGACCACACAATTTTTAGACAAACCTTCTTTCCAGTTGTTCAAAAAACTTGTGTGATTTTGTTCACGGATACATATATTTCATATGCCACATGTCAGCATTGTAAGCCAGCTATATATTATTAATAGTTGGGTAGAAATTATAGTACATTTTTGACAAATATGACAATTCGATATTTCACATTTGTCGTTATATATTTGTATATAATACATTTTGGCATATGCCATCAATACAAAAACCAGAACATATCTCCATAGTACAGATACAAAGCAGAGCATACCCCTATAGTACAAATCTACATGACACTTGCACTTACATGAGATAGGCACAAAGATTGTGAACTAATATTAACAGTTTTAGCTTTTTATGTAATAATGGTAATATCATATATGTGTATGTATATATATATATATATATATATATATATATATATACACACACACACTAATTTATTTTACAAGATGTACAGCACATTGATCCACAAATTGGGAATTAGCGATTTATAAGTACAGTGTTATTATAAAGTTACTTGATGTGTACTACAAGATTGGTTATCTGACATCTGTTTCACCAGTGCAATTATCTCCTTTTTGCAGTTCCACTTGAAAGGAAGAAACCGCATTTAGAGAGTTCGTCTGATGATTTCAAAGTAGGACTGGTTGGCGGCACCATAACTCTCAAGTGTTTCTTCTCAGGAATGTAAGTTGACGTTGTTACACCTCGAATCGGAATCCGTCCAAGATAGGAATTTCAAGATGGAAACTTGAAATCGGAATATGTATGGAATTCCGATTTGTGGTGAATATATTGCATTTATTTGACCAAACAATAGGCGTCTACTCTGTATGCAATTTCAGTAAAACACAACAACATTTATTTGAATTGTATATAGTTTGTAAGACTAAGTAGGCCTCTACTTTGACAGGAAAATGACAAATTCCTGTGTGGGACAGTCCCAAATCGGAATTGTGTTCTGAAAAATAAGATTATCAGCCAATGTCTAGTTTTATGCTTCTTATTTATATATGTATATATAGCACGTAACAGTCAAACACCACAATTTATTTAGGTGAATTTCGGGTTCCTGTCTTAAAATTCCGATTTTGTGCTGCGATCTGCTGGCCAATTCTGGTATTGGACATGTCAAGATATGATAATTAGGCAGCCACTGGTCATTGCCATTACCAATTGTGGAATTGTTTTTGGATTAGATCACGGGTAAAGAGTTCTTGCAAAGAGGGTTTTTCAGAGTTATGTAGGGCGGTTCAAATGGACTATTGCGATGCATCATTCCTTCAGTGTTGTATCTCTACTGTTTGCAGTCCGGCGCCCCGGGTGTCGTGGTCTAGGGTGGATGGACAGTTGCCTGGCTCGCGGTCGTCATGGATCAAGGACGCAGGAACTCTCTTGGAGCTGACGAACCTGGAGGAAAGTGACGAGGCTCAGTACAAGTGTCAAGGAGTCAACAGTGGCGGCAGTGAAGAGCACATCATGACGATCGTCATTCAGTGTAAATAATGCACTTGTCAAATAATGCACTTCTAATAAAAATAGTATGGAAACTTGTATTGCACCTAAACGCGGGGTGCGGTAGTGTAGCGGTTAAAACACCGGACTATCAATCGAGAGAACCTGGGTTCGAATTCTCTTGCTGCTGTTTTGAAACTTTGGCCATTTCGTTCACCCCACGATTCACTTAGCTGTGTAAATGAGTACCTGGCCACAGACAGAGGTGGACAATTGAACGAGTAGTCTCCACGCAATAATTGCAGCATGGCTGAATGCTTCCCATAGAAGTCGAGATGGCGTTGGAATGAACAGGTCTGCCAGGGGGTGAAGTGTAAAGCGCTTTTAGGAGTCCCAAAGATTGGATACTGCGTTATATAAGAATGTACCTCAGAGATCCGAGCTCAGAAGCACATCGAAACAAAAGGCATTGGCAGTCTCGAAATCGATATGCAATGCAATGCGAAGTTGTCAACAAATGGATGGATGCGTTAGGTAGCTAAGGAGGGAAGGCTCGGTTAAAATTTCTTCAGGTGATGGTAAAATTATATTTTATGCACCTCTCAACAGAATTTATATTACGGAGATACAGATAGGTGTAGTTATTATTAGTAGTTATTATTTTAAATTGTGTTTCCTATTGATCTTGTTCAGTATATTAAGGATTTTTTTTTCGAAATTACTTTGGTAAGAACTCCTGTTTTGCAGAACATGTGTTACTGCCTTCTTTTGAATGCAATGACTGAGAAAATTAAGAATAATGTTAAATTATATATTTGTTTAAGATCAACTGACCGTCATCACTAGTAGTGTAACTTTGTACTTACAGCGGAGCCTGTGTTTGAAAGCAAGGACAAATGCCCTCACAACGTCAATGTCACTGAGGGGGAAGACGTTACGTTCACCTGTGACCCTAAAGCTGAGGCAGATGCTGATGTCACATGGTACATCAATGGTGAAAAACTTAATGGTAAGTTAACTATTAAAATGTATGCCAAACTGTGTACCTAAATAATATGAATTTAGATCAATTATGTTCAAATATGTAGTGCATTTAAGTCATATTGCGCAGTCATTTTAATAAAAATAATTCCTTGTTATAAACTTTGAAAAAAAGCTGCTGCACATATTACTTTGAATGAACGAATTGACGTTTACCATTAGATCAGGTAACTGGCGAAAGTGAATAGACTCAAGCCATGTAGCCCATTTTCTGCAGATTTTTGACTGGTCCCAGTGAAAACTAATTTAGTAGTTTGTCCAATGGTTTCATTAGAACTAAATGACAAATCTGCACAAATTAGCTATCATGTCGTAGTGGATACTAGATAGGTTTGATTTGTCCAAAAAAATTATATTCTGAAACAAAACAGTTTTAAGAGATGACAAGTTCTACAAGAATTCTGTTGTTATTATTATTATAATGCAGAATTTTCACTGGTCCCAATCGAAATAATTTAGCAGTTTGTCCAATAATTTCCTCAAAATTTCACGACCGATTTGCACAAATGATACGATATGATACAAGTTGATTGTCCAATAAAACATTGGATAATTGTCTTCTGCTAGCTGAGCATCAAATGTAAAGAGCATCAAATGTTAGGTAAACATGGTTTATAAAAGTAATATATACATGAAATGTGTTAATAAAAGTAATAAGCTACCATGGTGTAGTGGATAAGTTTGATTATTTCACGTCTGGTTCTAAGACGAGTAAAAAATTAGGCTATGGAACAACTTCAAGAGATGAAAGTTTCTCCAAGAATTATATTACTATTATATGCCGTCCCGCAGCGACAAGACCGGGTGCTGGGAAACTGATCAGTAATGACAAGAAGAATCTGACGCTGAATAATATGTGCAAGGGCTGTATAACGAGCAACAGTCTGATGAATGTGCAGTGTATGGCCAAGAACATACACGGCGGCATCATCGCTGACGGATACCTCAACGTTCTCAGTAAGTCATTGCCAAACTGTCTGAGTTCCATTGATGGAATTACTGATTATCGTTGTAGCGAAGGTTTTCACAGAAAATTCCTTCAAGCCTATGAACGATACCTACAGAGATAAGAAATTCGTTTACGCAAAAGAACATTGTAAATTGGATAAAAGAAAGTACTTATTCTCACACAGGATGACAAATGATTTGAACAAATTATCTGCTGACATAATCGAATGGCCGTGCGGTTACGATAGAACTATTTGTTTACGTTATGACGTGATCAAATGGCATGTGCGATGATGATGGAACTATACTTACATTTAGATGCATTCATCACCCACAAAATGGCAGTCAAACTTTTGGATTGTTTTAAACCTGAATGACAACCAACTGCAATGATAGAGACTGAATTTGATAAAATGATTAGGCGTGTCAACTAAATATGAAATGGTACCTTCGCAATCAATATCGCCTGTAATTATCCCCGATAGTGGTGGATTAGCACAACTAATTGGATATGGCACGTGGCCTTGTCTGATTATTTGTGTTGTACTTCGACAGAGTTTTAGATACTCAGGGGAATGCAATTCGCAAATGTTCTGTCCTGTGAGAATGGACTTGACCACATATTCCTGTCTACAGAACGCACTGAGATCGTCGTCGCGCCAGAGGATATTGTATTGGTGTACGGGAAAAAGATCATCATGAGATGTGAGGCTAAGTCTGACGACAGCACTCCTGTCCTTATCCGGTGGCTGAAGGACGATGTTGAGATACACTACATCGAACACCATATCTCTGTGAATTCAACTGACCACTCACTGCACATAAGGACGGAGGAAGACAGCGACCAAGGTGTATCGTACAAGGGCAGATACACCTGCGTTGCAACCAACATGTACAGCGAGGTGGAGTCCTCCGCAGAGATTGTACTGCCCGCTGGGCCAGTCCGTAAGTACTAGTTGTGTTATTATCACTAATTATTATTAGTAAGATTTATAAAGCGCCATATGTCTCGGACCAGCCCATTCGTAAGCGTGTACAAAACATACATGCCATCAAGCATAAATTATTGGAAACCTGAGCCCAGACGCACATCTAGACGAGTGTTGGGCAGTGTGTAAGGTTAAATTTGGCAACAGGTGGATGAGTACTCTATGAAGCTGAGGGGGAAAGCTCGCTGAAAAGTCTTCAGATGATGACAAAGTTGTATTGTGTTTCATACTGAACTAACACTAACGAAGTAAATTCCAAATAGTTGTTGCGGCAACCGAGAAAGACCTGAGATACTGGATGGCACTGAAGGGACATTTGCAGTTATGTCGTCACAACTGACGCGTTATGCCAGTATATGCGGAGTATCAGAGATGACACATTTTTTTAGGAGCAAGCAAGGCTTGTTATTTTAATACAGTGTACAATTAAGTTGTATAACGCAACAGAGGCGCCACTGGTTATTACGAGTGGCATCTATCAATAAACCATTAACAACCATTGGTGTTTCTTGTTGTAGCGTCTGCGGTTCCAGGGGTGCCGGTTGGCCGCTTGTGATTGATCTTTGTCCACATCGCTATCATCATCCTCCTCTGATTGAGTGGGAACATTCAGTGGCAGTGGATGATGTTTACAAGCATGTGGGTGTACTTGCGCAGTGCCTCTTAGTTGATGTGTCAAGTCTTAGCTGCAACACGTCATATGTAGATTATCAGGAAGAATGGTTTATGGTGGTGCCTGCAACACATGAAGGATTTAGCCATGTTACCACGATCGCAGAATACCACACACTGTTTGACGCTCGAGAATGCCAACGTGTCTGCGGATGCGTTGTATTTGACATTTCCTTTAGTTCATCGGTGATCGATACGATATAATCATCTTTATTGACCAATGCCTAAAATGTAAATGATTGTTTCTGCATAAACGGTGACATGGTTATAATTTTTATGATGTGGGTTTATATATGGATTAAATCATAATTATAGCAATTGTATAATGTCCCCACTTACAAAAGCAGTATGTTATTATAAATAGTTTATTGCAATAGTATATTGCATACTGTTGCATATATTCATTTACATAAGAGAACCCTTGTGAGATTTCACGTATGTTATCCTAGTATCCTGAAATGGTATTGCTTCATTTGTATGTGTAATTGTTGGAAGATGGGTGTTCGTTTGTCATGCGCAGCATAGAGCCCTTTAATTTTTATTAACACACATGACATAACAAACACAGTACGTACATACATACATACAGTACGTACATACATACATACATACATACATACATACATACATACATACATTCGTTCATTCATACATAAATACATTCACACATACACACACACATACATACATACATACATACATACATACATACATACGTACGTACGTACATACATACATACATACATACATACGTACATACATACATACATACATACATACATACATACATACATACATACATACATATGTATTGTTGGTGAGACAATAAGTAAATTGTTGTCATTGTTTGTTCGTGTAAGACGTTAAGTCTCTGAATTCAGCTTGACACACAATGCTAGATGGCACAATAAAAAACGTTATCTAATATGTGGTTATGTTCACGTTTTCCTCCTAGAGGCTTGCAACTCGGGCGCCAAACTTTCAGGAATGAATCTACAACCCTACGAATAAAACGTAACGTCTTTATTTTTCGAAATACACAGTATATAAAGGGTTGTTTGGTTTAGTGGTTTTTATGGTAAATCAACTGTTTCCGACGTAAAACGTTAATTTCCAACAATCGCAGAAACCACGCGCGCGCGGCGAATACTTCGGTACGTAAACCGTTTGAGAGTACGTAGCGCCAACTGGGAGGTTTATATTAATTATAGTAGAAAGCACCCACCCACGTATTGGCCCGAGGTCGCAGACAACAAAGATATTCTACTATTTTACAACCAACACAGGTATCTATGGGTCTAAATTCAACATTTTTAACATGCAACGAACATACATCACGTGCGTGACGCGGTTGTTTCTGGTAATACGTTTGACAAGCGCATTGATGGTATATTGGCCTGGGGCACTTGATAAACATTGCTATCATGACTGTCACGTATTAACTACCAAGTTATCCCGTCCTGTGGACGGGCATTTTGCTAGTGATAATAATAATAATAATAACAAATTGTGTTTTTACTAGTAACTCGTATTACTCGTCTTGCAGAAACGCTACGCTAAAGGAATCTGTCTAGTAATCAAATCACGTCTAGCAAACAATAGTCAAAGAGTAAAAGTCTAGCCCGGCAAACAAAACACAAATCCAGTAAATCAGGGAATGTTGGGAAAATAATTGATCGGTAGTAATGGCTATTTATTTATCGGTAGTAATTGCTATTTAGTGATCAGTAGTAATAGCTATTTATTTATCGGTAGTAATGGATATTCGCTGCTGTGGTCTTTCGTGGACGAGATCACAATTCGTTGTTTTGTAATTGGTGGCAACAACGGCTTTTCTTAAAACCCCGTCCTTAATTGATCTACGCCATCGCTAATGGGGTCTTTGGCGTTAACGTGTATAATGCGTGAA
>SDWI01001417.1:4746-18064 GCA_009193005.1 Lamellibrachia luymesi | reverse complement strand
TATATATATATATATATATGTAGAGAGAGAGAGAGGTGCGTTTAATGAACAATAGTTAATTTTTTAATCATATCTGATTAAATATTGATTGGCACATGTGACCAATAAAACTGTGTTAAAACTAATTGGATTAAAAAAATTTCTTAGCCTAACATTTTATAAGTTTTAATTGGAATTGATTATTTTGAATTGGAATTGATTTGTTCAAGGCGGAATTGGAATTGATCTTTTGGAATTGACAAAACAGAATTGATTCCATGCCTGATATACTTCCTTCATATGTATAGCTTGTACTAATACTATTGTGGGTTGTCGACAGTTGCCCCCTTCCCCCGCGATATTCATTACAGTGTTATCAGTCGACTTCGAATAAAATGCAATTAATACATCTCTTTATGAACTTCCGGTTATTACATGTGGGGTTTAATCTGAACAATAAAGCAAATTATTTATATATAATTTTGTCTTATTGTCAAGTTACAAGAATTCAGACAGAAATTGTAAAGTGTCATTATAGAAAGCAGACATGTAATCTGACAGTGTTCAACTTGATAGATGATGATGCCTTATAGTTAGTTTCCTTTCCAGCTAGACATTGGTTGAAATACATTTTACTTGAAAATATTTAAATACTTTTTAAAAGTTTTTTATAACTGCATTTGCACTTAATCACAATGAAAGTATTTGTATATTTAAATACTTCCATAAATAATGTTAAATGTAAAAAAAAATCAAAATGCTTTGTGCATTATCAATAAATGACGTTAGATGCTGTTTAACTTCTTGTTGCACTGGCCTGTCTTTTGATCTTGCTTTTTCTTGACCCAGCTGGCTTGCCCTGGGCAGTTAAACAATCATGCTAGCTGCTAAAGCCTGCTACTGTGTCATTGTTTGTATTGAGCTCATTTGACATGCCTTTGGACTAGGCAGCTAGAAGGATGCTAGTTTTGCTACCAAAAATCCTTATTTTATTTGGACTTTGGCTTTGTTTACACTGGCACATATCAGGGCACTTTCTTGCAATTAGCAACAGCAGGCTTCTGTTGCACTGTATTGTCTTTTGGTCATGTTTCTCCCCATGTAACCCCCCCTTAGTGTCTCTTCCAAAAGACATACCCAGTAGGCAGTGGGGTGAAAGAAAAAATTGCCCAAGCTTCGAAACGGTGGAAGTAGAATCGAACTGGATCCCCAATTGAACCACCGTCCTCTCGGTCGACAGGTGGGTGCTCTAACCTTTAGACCACCGCTTCCCAAACGAATGCAGTTATCTATCCGAAAACTCAGTGGCAATGTGACAGTGTTCTTGCTGGTTAAAAACCAGTGTCTCAACGCAGGGTCCTTAACATATATTTTTTATAGGCTTGGTCTCAGAAGGTGTTTCACTGCTGAGCTCAGCAGTGAAAGATCTACAAGATCTTCAACAACAGTAATTGTTGTCTGTTGTTTCAGATGTACACAAGCATTAACTGTATATTTTAGAACTAACACTGATGCTGGGCTTGTGTCTTTTCTCACAGCTACTCCGGCGATGAGGCCGACCTCAAACTGGGAGACATACCAGTTTGATGGAACCATCAACCAATTTTTTAAAGTTTGTTGCACGTGAATTAAACGAGAGAAAGATGAACATTTGGCACCGATTGTGTCTCCCAGGAAGGAGACACATAGTTGGGCCTCGCTAGTGCTGTTGTTTCATCAGTCAAGTTGTAGTCATAGTTTGTTGACATTTGGGCAACATGGCTGACAGTGACAGGCAGGTTGTGCGTGCACCGTTGCGTTCCGCGATGAAGAGGAGGAAAATGGGGTTGGATAAAGCGAGATTGGCAACAAGGGTGACACTGAAAAACTAAAAGGGACGTTGGTACCGCCTGAAGACTGTCTTAAAAATGAAAGACAGTGAAGTGGCAGAAATTATATTCGACACGTTAGTACATATTCTTATTACTAGCCTAGTGGCAATGCCGGAGCTCGTTAGGCGGCGCTAGTAATGCTATGAGCGGCAAGTCGACCAAAACGTGTACCCAGAGAGGTCCGTTTATAGAGGGTGCCTTTAACGGTCCATAGCAGCTGACATAGACCACCTATAATAATGTGTGTATATGTCTGTAAAGCTGAATACACGTTCTTTACTCTGATGTACATTCTGTTTTATTTCTTCAGATGAAAGTATTTTGTTTTGTAAGGTTAAAATTTCATGATTCTCGCAAATCCGGGATTCACCTTGATTCACGAAATAAAACAATTGTATGTCTTTCATTGATCATTTATTAACACAAAATTATTATATTTTTTTTGGCTAGGTCTGGCTAATGATGTACTGTACAACTAAAACAACCCCTATCACAATCCTCTGAAGCCAAGAATTATCTAGCTATTTGAACGTTAGGTGGCGCCACACACAGGTCAGAATAAATTGTCCTAGCCCGCTGTTGTTTCAAGTTCGTCTAGGCCACTAATCTATATATATATATATATATATATAGGCCATTGGTCTAGGCAGGCTCGTCCGCCCCACTCTTGTTCTCTGGTGCGGGCGTCCTGACGTGGATTTTTCAACTCGCCGATATGGGCTTTCCGTAGCCAAATAGCTACGGAACTAATAACTTAAATTTTAAAACCGATACTCACTAACCGTTTCATATGTGTATTCTGTGACAAACAACCAACATTTGGGCTTCAAGAAACTGAAGAAATGTGCTCCAAATAATTACTTATGAGTACTTTTTATCGGTGACATAGAAAACATTTCATAATTAGCCGCCATACTGTGCACGTGATGTTGCCTTTGGGTCACATGGTCAAACGCGATTTCGTGTAGAATGAGGCCAGAGTGGGCCAGCAGCACAGACATCAATAAAACACCCGTTAGTAAGTTAGTAGTTTATAGAATAATGATTAATGATATAACTCTATGGCCAGCAGACGGCATTTCTTAACATGACCACATATTGATCTACGAGAATCCCGTTTGGTAATCTCGCTCACAACAACATCCAGTTCTATAAAATTCACATGGGATCTGACAAAAAGGTAATAATTTCACACTTTTACATGATTATTGTCAGGTAACTTTAGTGATATACATATAAGAATGCATACAGACATGAAATACGTGTTTATTGCTCTGTTTTGTAAGGTTTCACGTTTCATGAAAATGCGTACGATTTTCATGAGCGAGATATTCGCCTATTCAACAGCAACAGTCAGATAGAAAAAAATTGTATGGCGATTGACTTTGCCTAAAGTTCGTCTTTCTCATCGTAGTTTTGAAAGTTCATAAATATACATTCTTCAAGTACATGTGTAAGAAGTAGTTGAGCTATCTAATTATATTGTCGAGTAGCAGTGTATGTTTGAAGTTCTGGAGGGTGTTTTGCTCATTTTGCGGGAAATAAAACATGTAAACAAACTTGCAGTGACAGCGTGACTGACCTGTCAAACGATGTCCCAGCAGACAAGACGAAGAAAGGCATCCATTACTCGCATTAGCTCAAAGCTGACAATCCTACACTTGGAATGTTAATATGATTTACTCTGTGCTTTCTAATTGCTTTTCATTATAATTAAGTACTAACATAATCGTAGATACGACTTATGTGTAGTGACTATATAATGACTAGTAGTAATGTAAATATTTGATAGCTGATATGCAATATTGTGTCAGAATGGTTATTCACTCAAAGGTCCACACATATTGATATGATGAGAAAGTGGACACCAGCATACTTGTAATGTACATATTTATAGTAGTGGTTTCTTATTTTAACTACTAATACACCCAGATAATGCAATAGTATGACAATAAAAGCTAACATTTCAACCTACATGATACACGTCAAATATTCATCTTGAACCAGCATAATATCTTCAGCTGTGAAAAGGCTTCTGTCAAAATCTGTTTAATAGTTTGCAGTTAAAATCTTGTAAACAATATTTTCATATACATAATAATGCTAATGACATATACATGTCAATCATGCTTAGAAATAGACACCGAGTTTTAAAATATCTCTGTAGGGTATATATTATGTTTTTTATTTTTACCAACTGCCCCTGTAAAAATGTGCAAAATAAGTGAAAAATAGCACTGTCTACGGCTCTCATGACCCCACACAGGTTGAGAACATTTAGTACTTCCACAATATGCAAAACAATTACAATAACATTAATATTGGCAAAAAAAGATAACAGAACAGTTGTTTTTAATGGCACTGAGTTGCAGAGTGTTCAGGATGCTGTACATCTGGGCCACCATGTATACACTATTAATGAGGAATGCCGAGGGCCTGATGACATTGCAACATTCTGGAGAGGGCATAACATGTTCATGGGTGATTTTTGTCATATAAAGATCGCTATGATGTGCAAGTTATTCAAACGATACTGCTGCTGTTATTACGTAGCTCCACTATGGAATCTGTTGTTGGCAATATATGTATCGCATGGCACAAAGCACTCAGACAGTTGTGGGGACTGGCACCTCTTACACACGGCGATGTCGTCTCGTTGTTGTCTGATAGTTTGCCACTATTGATCAACCTAAATCAAAGGTTCATCAAGTTTATTCATATGGCTCTAAACAACACGTCGCCAGTGATAAGCAGTGTTGCTAAATTATCAATTCAAAATCAATGGTCGAATTATGGCGGTAACTACTGTCATATACGTTGTGAATACAACATGCATGAGTACATGTCTGGTAGTGTTATTGGCCGCGTGTGGCAGGCGGGCGTGTCCGACGAAAGGATATCTAAGTGTTCTATCTGACATTATAGAAATTATAAATTGTCTATGATGATTTTAATGATGTCATTACTGAAATTACTGTATTTTAAATATTGTACAATTGCCATTTTTAATATGCGAATAAATATGTTTTATTATATGCAAACAAATGTATTAGACACCTGTCACAGTTAATATTAAAGTTCATACTCATTGTCTACACGACTTCTCGACCGTTGAACAAACCAATATTGTTTTGGTAAATATACACGGAATCCTAGGAAATTACGCACGAACGCACGCAACTACGTCAGAACGTAAACAGAGATGCAGACAAATCTGTCAATGCCGTTGCATAATATGTATACACATATATCTACAGTAATATGTATACACACATATCTACGGTAATATGTATACGCATATATCTACAGTAATAATTCCCGATTAGCTTACGCCTCTTCGTGAGCATTTATTCGTTAAAATAGCCATCGTGTAGCGTGATGCCGGTTGTAGGCTATTTATTCAGTCAAATAATCAATGGGTCATTGTAGTCTACTCTACCGTATCAAAATAAATGGGTCCAACCACGCCTAAGAATCCATACCCTCTTCTCGGCTAGTTCACGAAGGCTAAGTGAGACTAGATATTGATCGTTACCAGAGTATGAATTCTCGAGCAACATTAGGCCCTTATTCAAATGATTTAAAACTGAACCACCATTTGGTACGGTAAAACACATAGGTCTAGTTACTAAGGCAAAGCTTGACGGACGTCGGTATCAGTCTACAGTGACCGAGACATTGGCGCACGCTCATAATTAGGATTGTGACGTCAGACTTTGGATCCGACAGTAAAACATTACAACTGCTAACTGGTGCTGCCAGTCAAAATCTTGATGGCTTCTTGCAATGAATGTCAGTTTTTGTAACTCTCGAAATTGCGACGTAATGCTGCCAGTCACAATAACTTATAGCGACGCCCTGTCCTTGTATTATGTAACTTTGGACAATCGAAGAAAAAATGCTAGACGTAGTTAACAATTGTACGTAATTATTTGCGTAGCGTTGCATGCAATTGTATGTAATAACTACAAAGGGTAATTCGATTGTTCGTAAAACGGGTAATAGATTTAACAAGATTTAACAAGATGTGCCATCCAAGCCAAAGGCCCAGATGGCAAGTGGACAAGGAAGCCATTGGCTTATCGAGAGTCCAACAATGTTCATCTACTTATAACCCGCCCTCCTGAGATATGTGTCAACCTTGTTTTTAAACATACTCACGCTGCTAGCAGTTACACAATCTGTAGACAATTTGTTCCATTCATTTATTGTCCTCTGTGAGAACGAGTGCTTCCTGATGTCCAATCTACATTGATCCTTTACTAATTTTACCTTATGTCCTCTAGTTCTGCTATCCTTCTTGAATGAGAAAAACATATTTCTATCAATATTTTCATACCCATTCAATATCTTAAAAAACTTCAATCTGATCTCCTCTTAACCTCCTTGTCCCTAGAGTTGTTAAACCACATTCTTTCAGGCGTTCTTCATAACTAAGGTCTCTAAGTTCTGGAATCATTTTAGTTGCTCTCCTTTGTATGCGTTCAAGCGTATCTATATCCTTCTTACGATATGGTCTCCATGCTTGTATACAGTATTCTAAATTAGGTCTAACTATTGCTTTATAAAGAGGTATAATTAACTTTTTCCCATGTATGTTATGTTTCTTCTAATCAATCCAAGAATTTGATTACCCTTTGAAGCTGCAACACCACACTGCTCTGAAACTTTCATATCAGCGCTTATTGTAACTCATAAGTCCTTTTCTTTTACAGTAGTACCCAGAACAGTGTCTCCCATTTTATACTTTACATTCAAATTCCCATGTCCTGTATGTAGGCATTTACATTTCCCAAAATTGAACAGCATCTGCCATTTCTCAGACCATTCAATAGCAGTGTGAATAAAAAAAATAATGTTTTGGGTACCGTTAATTGGAATGAAAACCCAAAAAAATAACCGATGCAACGATACCTATAACATATATTTATTTTTTAAAGGGAAATGTCATGTATAACTATAACACGCTGCACACATACACACGCACAAACATTGAAACCGACACCGACATAACTGACTCACTGGTTTATCACTGTCCATCTTATAAATGTACACGTTACCACTATGTCATGAATGAATATATGCCACCCACCCAGGTAACCCTGGCATTTGAAGGTTTCAGCTTGGGCTGGCCATCATCTGCAGACGGGCGACTGTTTGGGGGCTTAATGGAATCGACCTACTATATGTGCAGTATCATATCCATGTGCTCACTGTCTGCTAGCATTCTCTTTCTGTCTGATCATCACTCACTATTTAACCTTTTCTATTGTTTCTTTTTTCTATTATTTCATTCAACTACACTGTTTACGTTATTATCCATGCTGCATCTCACTCTGATGAATAGTTCCATCAATTATTTACACACATAATGTTTCTGTCGCCTTTCCATATTACTGCCAGGTGTTTGCACTTTATATTAATAGGTTGACGTGCATGTGTTCGACAAACTGCAGCGCATCAGCCAGACAACTCAACTGACACATCAACACTTCAGTGTCTGCCATATATATTATTATTAATAATAATAATAATAATAATATATACATGTGTGCTTAGATGTTACTATGCATTCACCGCGCGCGTACACACTGCATGCACATCATATACACACCATACACATTAGGTAGTATATTATAGTAATAGATACCATATTGAGAATATTTACATTAGTGTGCCATGTACATAACATTTACATCAATGTGTAGAAGTGTTTTACATTAGTATGTTCTGTTTTACATGAGTGTGTAAACGTGTTTTACATTAGTCTGTTCTACGTAGAAATGTTTTACATTAGTGTGTTCTCTGTTTTACATGTTCCCTCTTCAAATGTTTTACATTACGGTCATTCCTGTCTGTCTTTTTGCATAGATCACTATAATCTATTAAACAAATATCAGATTGACACTGGATGTTTACATTAGTTGTATTAGTGCCATTCTCCCTCCTGGCTATTAACCCCTGTCCTAGATCTCTCCTAACACTATCCCCCACCAGAATTCTCCCCGTTCTCTGTCTGCCACCCTCTTCTGCTTTCCATGCTCTCTATCTTACTAGATTATGTTGGTCTATCACTAGTTCTCTGTGTGAGAGTGCTGCCCATCACAGTGCGTTCACATTACCTTGATTTTCAGGTGATTCTTTAATGTAAATTATTATGTTCTACATAGATCAGTGTTACATTAACAGGAACATAATTACTATGGTGGCATATTCCTTGTATGTACAACAGTTTTGTATTACATATATTTCGAGTGTACCAATGTAATAAGAGATTTAGGCACATTTTAGGTAAGTTGCATGTAAACAATTTGTGTGTTAGAATGTACACTGAGAAGTAATTTAGTATATATGTTGTGTCAGGATTTATTTGAGTTATCAGTATAGTAAGGTATTTAGACATATTTTGGTATATTCCATGAATGAGTTTTGTTTTAGCATGTAGAAAATCTGTTGATTTATAAATAATTTAGTGTGATGTGCTAGGATTTATGTTATTAGTATAGGTATTTAGACACATCTTTTATTATGGATGTTCCATGTCTGTCACTTTTGTGTTACCATGTACACATTATATCCAGTAATAATTAATTTCGTATATAATGTTATGCCAGGATTTAAGTTATCAGTATAGTAAGGTATTTAGACGTATATTTTAGTAAATTCCATGCATGAGTTTTGTTTTAGCATGTAGAAAATCTGTCATTACATAATTAAATTAGTATAATGTGCTAGGATTTATGTTATTAGTCTTATTATGGATGTTCTATGTCTGTCAGTTTTGTGTTAGCATGTAGAAATGATATCCACTGAGAAGTAATTTAGTATATATGTTGTGCCAGGATTTAAGTTATCGGTATAGTAAGGTATTTAGACATATTTTGGTATATTCCATGCATGAGTTTTGTTTTAGCATGTAGAAAATCTGTTGAATATTAATTGAGTGTGATGTGCCAGGATTTCCATTATTAGTACACGAAGATAGTTTTAAATGCCAACATAATATATATTATTAGCATGTATATTACATCACAGGATGATCGATAGAGCCAATTTGTTATTAAACCGCCTTATTATTAGTCAACCCTAATATTTTCTGTTTTCAATTGTGCATTATGTATTCAAGGCATCCATCTATATTGTATTTGTGTATGGTTAATAAAATTATGTCCCGGTCGTTCACTACAATGCTGCTTTGTGATACACACACACACACACACACACACACACACACACACACACACACACACACACACACACACACACACACACACACACACACACACACACACATTACATATAATATTATTACGTATACTAGTAAATTCATAACATGTCTACATAAACAGTATTACTTATCGAAGCCATTAAATACTGCTCCCTCAAATCTTTTATTATAGTTCACAAAAATGCAAGACCATAGTGCCTGCCTGCTGGACTTATAGAAAAATTTGCTAAAAATGCGACTCACGTACGTTTAGAACTGAGAGCTAAACATACGGCTCTCGTATAAAACATCGAACGAAGGCCAGCCACGAAAGCAGTGACTAAACATACGGCACACGTACGTTTAGAACCGAGTGCTAAAGATACGGCTCACGTATGAAATTACGCGCATGCGCTCTATGACTGCCGTACTTTTAGAAATTAAGCTAAAAATACGGCTCACGTAACCGGAAATCCAAAGGTATGCGCATGCGCAGAATGACTGCCGTACTTTTAGACTCGAGGTCTAAAGATACGGCTCACGTACGCGTAGCCACGGCCAATATCGATCCTTACATAAATAACACACCTATCTGAAAATTTTAGGTCAAATATTTCTTCATCATTTCTGTGAGATATAATAATACTTTACACAAACCAACTTGGTAGTATAGTAATGCTAAAAAATAAAATTGGCTTAATTGAAGCATTTAGCAGAGCACATTTCCACATGCTCAATCTAACTCTTATCAAGCAAGCATAAAATATTATGTATGTGGAGTCTTCTGAGAGGTAGGAAGGCTGTGTGGAGTTGTCTGTGCGGTAGGACGGCTGTGTAGAGTTGTATGTGTGGTAGGAAGGCTGAGTGGAGTTTTCTGTGTGATAGGAAGGCTGTGTGCAGTTGTATGTGTGGTATGAAGGCTGTGTGCAGTTGTCTGTGTGGTATGAAGGCTGCGTGCAGTAGTCTGCGTGGTAGGAAGGCTGTGTGGAGTTGTATGCGTGGTAGGAAGGTTGTTTGGAGTTGTGTGGTAGAAGGCTGTGTGGAGTTGTATTTGTGGTAGGAAGGCTGTGTGGAGTTGTCTGTGTGATATGAAGACTGTGTGGAAGGAAGATGAGGTGTGTGGTAGGGTTTCAACTGGTTGTAGTCCACCTTTGTCTTCAGGACATTTTCCTGAATTAAAACTAAACTATCGAGAAATGACATGCCGGCAAATGAAGCTTTGCACAACACAATCACCAGACTTCCGTCTCAGGGAATACAACTCCACATACTTTGTGAAGTAATCAGTTGGTGTCATGACATACTTAAATCCATTCTGGGTCTCAGGTAGAGGGACTACAAATGATACAAACCAGTAATAAACATATTCAGGTAAAGGGCACACAAAAGTTTGATGCAGCCTCAAAGTTCAAAGTTTTCCAATTGTTTGGCTCAGGTTATTTTCGCTAAAACATATAAGACATTACATAGATTTCCTTGACAAAATGGGCTTCAAAGTAAAGCTGTAAAATTACCATTATGGAGAGGACATGTGTACAAGTCCTTTATTACACTCCTTCATTACTCAGATGGAGTGAAAACATAAACAACTCGAGTGAACATAGTTATGTGTTATGTATGCATATGCCTGCAGTTAGGTGTTCTGGAGAGGACTCATATCAGCAATAACTAGGTTTCAATCTATGCATGTTTTTTATGCTGTTGCTAGAAAAAGTTCGCACCATGTATACAACTACATTGGACTCTTGCTATAAATAACACGTTGGGCTTGGTCAAACTGTTCTCTATATCCAATATTCCTTATATCCATGTGTACGTAACACAGTGTAGGCAAGAGCTGGGATTTCCAAGTTGTTCCTTTTAAGCAGAGATTCCTTATATCAATAGTCCTTCTAGTGATATTCCACTATATACATTATAATGATATCTACCCAGGTTTGGACAGTTCAACTGTAATATGCTTGGTTATAATTTTGGCATAACATAACATGATCTACCTATAAGGTCCATCCCAACCACATGCTTGGGCTCTACAATCTTGATTGGTGTAAGTTTAGGAGCCACTGTCTTGACCTTCTCGTACCATTGAAAAGCATCACATCTAGCAATCTGCAATATAAGTAAAATAACAAAAAGTAACAACAAAATAGAATATACAATTATGGGATTTATTACTCTGTTATGTAATTTAACACAGCACATGCAAAATACAGTTATGTGATTTATTACACTGGCATGTAATTTAACGCAGCACTTACACAATCTGGTGTGTTAATTCTATACAGAATTTTTTTTAAGAGACTTAGCATTACCTGGCTATTATGACAAAAAGTTTACTATTGGCACTCAAAAATGAAATGTTCTATATAAAAAATCCTTACAACTTACAATATACACATATATATATTTACGTAACACTTACATTTCTAATACAATATCCAGCAGATATATTTTAATCGTTACGTCCTCTTTCAAGCCTTTCCAGTAATACCGCTGGCTAATTTTGTCCACAGTAGCATTAATGCCACTGTGGCCAGCATGTGGCGCAGAGTGAATATGCCACAATATCATGTCTCTCTCTTTCTCATCAGTCACAATCTTCTGACGTATTTGCGTATGTGGTGGGATATACACTAATGCTCCGGTGTCTGCAATTACTGATCATAGTTATAGGCATTTTTTATGAAGTACTGTAAGTAAAATGATATATCCTCAACATCATCACTTGTAGTAGCAAAATCACTTGGGAAGCAATTTGTGGAAAGATCTCACAAAGTAATCGTTACACTGTTTGCTAGATTAGCAAATGACTATGTTCGGGTTACATAAATTAGTTAAATGGTCAGAAAACTGGCAAATGTTATTAAATTTTGGGAAGTGTAAATGTGTACACATAGGACATGGAAACACGGATGAAGAATATAAAATGGGGGATGCTGTACTAGGTAGAACCACACAACAAAAAGACTTAGGAGTAACGTTTAGTGCTGATATGAAAGTTTCAGAGCAATGTGGGATTGCTGCTTCGAAAGGAAATCAAATTCTAGGGCTAATAAGGAGAACTGTCATGTATAAGGAGAAACAGCTAATTGTACCCCTGTACAAAGCAATAGGCTAGTTAGACCACATTTGGAATATTGTATTCAAGCATGGAGGCCATACCCTAAAAAGCTATAAATAATACAACGAAGAGCAGCTAAAATGATTCCAGAATTTAGATACCTTAGTTACAATGAAAGTCGATTATTACAATGTGGTTTGACAACATTAGAGACCAGGAGACTAGATTTAACAAGATTTAAGAAGATTGCCATCTCGAACAACAAGTTCCAGATGGCAAGTGGACAAGGAAGCCATTGGCTTATCGAGAGTCCAACAATTTTCTCATCTATGTGTAGCCCGTCCTTATCAGATATCTGTCAATTCTATTTTTAAACATATTCACACTACTAGCATTAACACAATCATTTGGCAGTTTGTTCCATTCATTTTTCACCCTCTGTGAGAAAGAGTACTTTCTCATGTCCAACCTACACTGCTCCTTAACTAATGCTGCTTTGTGTCCTCTGGTTCTACTGCCTTCTTTAAGTTTGAAGAACATATTCCTATCAACATCCTCATAACCGTTCACTATTTTAAACACTTCTATTTGGTCTCCTCTTAGTCTCCTGGTCTCTAGTGTTGTCAAACCATATTGTAATAAGCGACTTTCGTAACTAAGGTCTCTTAATTCTGGAATAATTTTAGTTGCTCTTCGTTGTATTCTTTCTAGCTTATCTATGTCTTTTTTACGATATGGCCTCCATGCTTGAATACAATATTCCAAATGTGGTCTAACTAATTAGTTCTCCTAATTAGCCCTAGAATTTGATTTCCTTTCGAAACAGCAATCCCACATTGCTCTGAAACTTTCATGTCAGCATTAAATGTTACTCCTAAATCCTTTTCTTGTGTGGTTTTACCTAGTACAGCATCCCCCATTTTATATTCCTCGTCAGTAGTAGGTAAGTCGTTTTCAATAAGCAATTGTGGGTCGATTTTTCGTGGTAGCTAAAAATAGACATTGGAAAAAACCCACATATCGCTGACGTAGCGTTTAATTTTAATTTTAGGAGACTAAGAGGAGACCAAATAGAAGTGTTTAAAATAGTGAACGGTTATGAGGATGTTGATAGGAATATGTTCTTCAAACTTAAAGAAGGCAGTAGAACCAGAGGACACAAAGCAGCATTAGTTAAGGAGCAGTGTAGGTTGGACATGA
>SDWI01001416.1:106857-118318 GCA_009193005.1 Lamellibrachia luymesi | reverse complement strand
AATTCTTTCGGAGGTTTCTTTACGATAAAGAGGACTGACAACTCGCACTATATATATATATATATATATATATATATATATATATATATATATAAACCCTTACGCCGCACGCTGTTTTCATTTTACGGTCACCTGCCAGACAAACGTATTGATATTTCCTTGACTCAGGCTCTCTGAATTGTACAAATGTAATACTTTTATGAGAATATTGAGAACCATAATTTGTATGATTTACATGATGTGAGTACATTAAGATTTTCATGAGCTAATTGACGCAATTTCGCTCTTTAAAATCGACTTCGCTCCTTAGCTATGACCCAAACAGAAAATATTGCTTTTTACCAAGAATAAATCATACGAACGCTTATTGAAGCGCTGTTGGAAACGTTCCTAATTAAAGACGAGCTTAGACCGCTCATTATGCAAAACATATCTACTATAAACAGTCAAATTTACGTAACAGCGTATTATCTTGACTCCAATTTTACGTAGTCGTAGAGATCCAGTTTTTCACCGACAAATAAGATTTCAAAATTATGGCTTAAATTGTTTACTGCGTCCATTTTACAGCATGTTGACAAGTCGTTGTGTTCGCTGGTTTAGGACATCACGAAGGTCAAGTTTGTTCAGAAAACGTCTTCTATTAAATGTTGATAATTTTTTACATGTATCTAACCAAAATACATACACCCCTAACCTTCATATTAGTGCACTCGATGACACAACTTCGGTTGACGTTGTTCGCGCTCCCCGCAAGCTTTCTTATTGAAAACTGTAAAATCTTCCCTTGTCAAAACTTCCTTGTCAAAAAATACGTCACCGGTTTGTCACAGAAATAGTGTCATCTGTGAGTCTGCTTCTTTTTAAAATTACATTTCGCATTTCACTTCATCCACCGAGCATATGTAAAGTCAAATGTAATTGAAAAGTGTTGGATTGATCATAATTATCATCCACTTTTCAACAACTTTTCTATTCATGTTGCCCAATTGTGCACACTATGGAGGTTATGATGGAAATGATTGATAGATGATTAGCTTATGATGGATTTAATGAACATCTTATTTATGTAGTGAAGCATGGAATACCACTTCATGGCTGGACCATTGGACCAAGATATGCCCATGATATTATTACAGATATTACAGTCTGGCTTTCTCTAAATACTGCGGATCATTTTCCAATTTGTATTGATGTGTCTTTGCAATGCATACCAGGGGTAGACATTACCAATACTAGTAAATTGCATGGACTAACACGGGATAAATTTAGCCAGGATGGTAAAAATTAATATTGTACGCTGACATATATTAGTATGCAGTATATAAACATTCCTTATGAAGCTACATCATGCAAGGATGTGAACTGCAAAAATAAATCTCACCGAGTGGCTATAAACTAGTTTGATGATGATATTGTGAATGCAATGTTGAAGATGTTTTTGATAAATATGTAAAGGTAGACAATCGTTGTGCTTCTAAGTATCGCCCAGGTTGGAGTGAGTATACTGATGAGCTACATGATGTGGCAAGGCCAACAAAATGTGTTTCTAGATACATTTAGAAACACACTGATAGCTGCGGTAATATGATTCGAATCGCTCAGAAACAATACCGCGATAAATACCGGTAAACCGATACCGGCAATATCGCATAACACTAATATACGGCCCGAGTCACTCAGTGAAATGTCTTATTATCGCTACCTTCCACTGACTGGCACATGTATGTATCATCGTGAGTGTCATTATTTCAAACAAGCAAGTAAGATGTAGAATACTTGTCATTTATTTGACAACACATTTATTTAACAACTATTGGATAGGTCATGATAATATTAACGCGTGAAATATAAATACGTTTATTTTAAGATATATGTTGTTACGAATTAAACTTTGTCCTGAAATGTACAACTCTACGAATAGCACAACATGAGGCCTAATGTTAAGTACAACTCTACGAAAAGCAGAACATTAAGCCATATATTGGGTACTGTCTTTCAATGGATGTAATTAAAATAACGATGTCAGCTGTTCTGCCCCTTTCATGTCAGACTTAGCTTGCATAATGTAAAGTTTTCCCTTCTCTACTTGAAGATATTCCACCAATTTGTCTAGTGTCTCCTTTTTTACTTTCAAGCACTCTTTTTCTATTTTGATAAGTTTCGCTGAAGGAACGCCCATTTTGTTGTCTGAAACAATCACATGTATGACTACATATTAGAACCATTATGTTTTTATTTCATACATTGCTGTGAGACGTAAAGGAATGCATGTAAACGTTAAATTTATTAATCTACAACAAACTTGTTTACTGCTCAGTGGGAAAAGAACTGTACAGCTGAAGCGCATAACATTGCCTTTGGACTAATATATATCTTAAGGGGATCATTTGTTATGGCTGCTAGGCACAAAACCTGTCCTAACTGACTTTCCACGCTGAAAACGCATTTGTATATAATTAATGTACGAAGTAATCGAACAACATAATATGTCATTGTTGGTTTGATGTCTTTGTATTTGTTTAGATTCTTTTTTTATGATTTTACATTAGGATGTTACACCTCGTTTATTTGTCCCACAATTTTTTTCACAACCACTACACACATGTGTGAAACAACCAACAGTCCTCAAATTACTATTAACTCGTTCATTACATGGAGTGAAAGTTTGCTTTACATCATAGCAACGTTTCAAAAATAACGTCTACTAATTATACGACGATCTTGTGTGAAACCCAGAAGACCATTAATATAATGTTTTCAACACCGCTACCGTCAACACATTTACCATGGCACGGTACGTTTTTGAGTATGCCCCTTATACTCAGTATAAGTATTCAGCTGAACCATTTATTCTATCTTTGCATTTGCTTAGTTTTCCTATATTATGATTTTACATTAGGATATTACACCTCTCTGTTTTGTCCCACAATTTGTTTCACAACCACTACCAACATGTGTGAAACAACCAACAGTCCTCAAATTACTATTAACTCGTTCATTACATGGTGCTAGAAACACGAATTGCTGCGTAGTCGGTCGATCGAATAAATTACTGTTTGAACAGCCATTGTGTTAGCAACGGTTTCTGAATATATTGTGTAGTTTGGACTGACACATATATACTGTTCATTAGCAGTGTGTAACTTCTCTGCTCCAGAGCATGTGTCCTGCAGTGGGGGAAAGGAGAAGGGAGGTAGTTTAAGATATATATATATATATATATATATATATAAACAATCATTCGTTCATGCTATCGAGGAGTTAGGAATTGACTGACATTTACCCAGGATATTGCGTAGAATGTTTGACTCCTCCTTGCTTAGACACCAGATGGGACCAACGGCTTGTAATGTATCTTCCGAAATACAACACATTTCTTGACCTGATGCAACATGATCAGTGTTGATATCGATGCATGTGGTTGAACTGCTGCGAACAAGCCGTACGCGTGGACACAGGGAAATCATTAACGGCGCTCGTCTTCTGCTGAATGTCGCAAATATCAGCTTTCACTAGGAACATATTAACAATCTATATCACCATCCATGTATTTGATATATCAGCTACTGTTTCGACGGATCGTCTGGTGTGCGTCATGGTCGTCCGAGCTTGTTATTGATACACGTTCGTACTCGCTCAGCGAGACAAGACGACTCTAATTATTATTGCTATGACTGCAGTTGTGTTGATAACACCGGTAACTGTAATTAGCCTTAGACAATGAGAAATTCAATCGAGTCTTTGTGATCGGGTAACTCTTTCTGTCGCCACGCTGATGAAGAAAAGCAACAATCTCCTGGAACCGCATCGCTGCCATATAACCCGGCTTTCACTTCACGACTCAACAACGTGTCAGCGACAATTTGTCTCAGAACCGTCGGAGACAGGTTGTCACGACAAGATGCGTCGCCGACACATTTGCTGGGGGTCATTCACGTCACCATGCGACTCGTGTCGTCGTTGATGCACGCATTCCAGGTGGTAGTGGCAGGAACTTCCGCTACTGCCTACCGTAAGGTTGTGGAACAACGCGAAAATGACGGGACGGATTTTCATGGTTGTTAAAGAATTGCTGAGTGTACGATCAGTAAAAATTCTGCGAAGCAAACAAAGCCATATACAAGTATATCATTTATTTTAATCATCACGGTCATCTTTATAGTGTGCTGGTTTCCACAAAGGTTGGGTTTGATTATTATATTATTAGTATTGCTAGTATTGATAATATTGTTTTGTTGATGTTAGTGTTGTTATTGTAATTATTTATATTGTTGTATATTGTTATTAGAGTAAGTATTGTTATTACTGTTATTATTGTTATAATTTTTATTATTGTTATTATTGTTATTAATGTTATTATACATATTATTGACATTATTGTTATTATCGCTATTATTGTTATTGTTGTTATTATTGTTATTAATATTATTATTGTTATTGTTGTTATTAATGTTATCATTTGTGATATTGTTATAATTATCAACATTATTATTATTATTATTATTATTATTATCGTTATTATTGTTATTATTATTATTATCGTCATCATCATTATCAATATTATCATTATTATTATCATTATTATTAAAATATAAGATTTCAGCACACAATCTACGACGGCGTGATAAATACGCACACGTCATGTACCTTTGGTTTTGTAAACAATACATTCCCCAGACAATGTGTCGTGTATATAATTTTACATCAGATAATAATAATAATAACATATGTCAGAAGGTTAAAAGCGCGCTGATGACTGTCGTAATTATACTTTCCGTGTGAAAGGGTAATAGAACAATGACTATGTTTTAGTAATGAGTCTTATAATGATAAATCAGTCACCAACGTCAGTCGTCATTCTTCTTGCTTCAGAACATATCGTCGGCTAACTAGTGCCTTTCTCACGCCAGTATGATGTTAGACATAGAAGATTGAGGAAAACCTATTTCTGCAAGTAATTTAACTATTTTATAATTGCTGCTGCTGCTGCTGCTGCTGCTACTGTTGCTGCTGCTGCATTTGATTGCACAAGCTTCTTGCAATTTCGTGAAGACGACATTTGTGGTATGCCTGAAAGTATTACTGTACATAAATTATACGTAAAATTGTCAAGAGAATATACGATATGATAAAAATATACATATTTTTTATTTAACGCTATTCTGCACAGAATAAGTCTATTTAAAATAAATATGTACTTACATATGCTTACCTGCTGCAGTCGCACGAGGTAATCAAAGTGTTCTACTTGAATATATCAACTGCTAGCATCTTGGTGTCGCGTCATCTTCTGTTGATAAGATGGAAGACATTGTCGATAGCCCTCTCCTTCTCTAACGAGTTGGTGTCGGCGTTGATGATTGTTGGACTTGTTTAGTAAGTGGTAGACTCGGGGCACGACCCGGCCACCTATAATTGATGAGGCTAGATGATGTCCTGATCGTGTTGTAACACCCCCCTTGTAATCACTCCTGCCAATAACAATATCTTACGAAGGCATTTCGTCACAAATGCGTCAAGTTTCTTTTCTTAATTTCGCTCGAGGTGCCATATTTCCCAGCCGCGGAGCATGGTTTATGACATTTGTCAGTTAAGATAAGATAAGATACTTCTTTATTGTCTCAACAATAAAATAGAGAAATTTGTCTCGGGTAAGAACAGATATGACTGCAATATATACATAAAACCATTATATAAAAGCGGCAGATAAGTAAACGGTGAGACATATTAAAATAATAGTAATAATAATAATAATAAGTACACAATAAAATGAATGAATATACATTATATACATTGCATACACATTGCTTATTATGCTTCAATCAATCAGTTGTAAAAGCAGAATGTTTATATTAGGGTAAATGTATTGCTATTTCAAATCTTCCCAACTGATTGAAGGCTGCTGACGCCTTACTATGCAGTTTAGCTCGTGGTCGATGATTCTTTGGTAGTTGTTGGAACTACCAATGGATGTGAAGTTGTTCTGTCCTTTCCACTTTGATGTGGTTGTTGAAAACATATCTGGGCGTTGACGCCCCCTGTCAACATGTTTTTGTTATCCTATCACATATGAGAAGTCCCGCTCCCGTGGCGTAGCTGCTGACAGACTCCACGACTTGTTGGACGCATTTGCAGTGTCATCAACAAAGACAATATATCAGACACTCCTCTTTAATACACACAATGCGTTCGTTCCCAATCCATGGACATGGCGAAGTGAATCTAAGAAATGGCGCAAAATTATCTTACACCAGTCACCACATGGAACCAGTCGCTGTAGCAACATTCTGGTTGTACACTTCCTCTCGAGTTATCATACATCTTGTCAATTGTTGATTCCATCTTTTGTGAGATCATAAGCAATATTAAGATTCTCCACTGCTTATAAACTTGGCCGGAGAATCTTGGAGCAGCAGTAGTTTGAATTTAGTGAGGTGCATTGTCAGGAATATCTATTACACACACCGCATAATAGACATTTAATAAGACATTTTTTTTTAACATTTCATCAAAGGCAGTATTATAGCGAAAGCTATTCCTGGACTCTGGCAGGGATGTCAGCGAGCGAAAATAGGGTTTGCTTACAGTTAGATAATTAAGGTAGTGTAGCGAATTGTCAGAAAGAGTGGACTATTTATTAGAACAAGCTTTATTATTACATTATTATGTATCCTACATACACCTGTTACATACATATAATTATTAAGAAACCGTTGTGTTAGCATTTAGTCAGATGCAGTATTTTTGAGGCAGCTATTCCGGGACACAATTTCAGCGAGTGCTAAAGGGGTTTGTTTACAGTTCGTGAATTAAGTCAGTAGTTTATTCGCAGGCAAACGCATCCGTGGAAACAGCACATAAGTTAAGAATATAGAAAATAAGTAAACCAACTATTGACATATATTGAGAAACATATTTTGTTAAATGTAAATCAGAGGCAGTATTTTAGAGTAACTTAGGCCCAGAAACTTGTTCTTGGTACAGATTGACGTATTTGTTTTGATGTATCCAGCTATCGTTTACACTGTTGAATATATAAGAGGTAATGTGATAAATGTACACCAATTATATTCATAACGTAATATCTGAAATAGTTGTAGTGAACTAACGGCTGGACGTTGGCGTGTTTTGGTATACACTGAGTCTCACTGTTTTGTCTATAGTGTTCTGCTATGTTTCAGGCTTGCTTTGGCTCATGCGAGCTTGCCAGATGTAAAATAGTTAGCAAATATATAATTGTCAAAATAAAGTAAAAACCTAAATAATCCAGCGAAAGGTTTCTTTTGAACATAGAAAACATCTTTCTTCCAGAAAAAACGTAGCAAGGAGAGAACACTATAAACAACATTAATCTAAAGCAATGTATCTAAATCTAAATGATGTGATGGCGCCGTGCAAATGGCAGGTAGAGGCCGTCAGATATTTATTATGCGGGAATTGTAGCAACTGGCCAGATTTCGTCAAGGTTCGGGCAGATAATTTTAGTTTTGATTGTAGGGGATGTGCGAAAACAAAGATATTAGATGTAGAGATGGAATGGCTGAGGCAGCTCGTTTTTGCATCGGTGGGAACGGAAGAGACGGGTTGTGCTAGTGGTTCCGGTGGGGGACAATGGATGATAAAGTTGGGGATGGCGATGAGAGATATGATAGGGAGAGCTCACCTCAGGGGACAGCACGTAAGGAGACTGGAAGGGAGACGACGGGAGGGACTGAGACGGAAGGGAAAGCGACGGGATGTGAATGTACGGAAGCGAAGGAGACGGGAGGGAAGAATACAGGAGAGAAGAAGATGGGGGAAAGACGACAGGAGCGAATGACACGGGAGGGTAGGCGACGGGAGCGAAGGGAACGAAGGCGGCCGGAGTGAAGGCTACATGAGCGCAGGATGCGTGAGGAAAAGGTGACATGTTTTTTTTTCTGTTAAGTATAATTACTGTATGCATGCTTCCAACTAACAAGACTGCTGGACAGAGTGCGACGGAAGGAATCCGACGCAACAGGTACACTGATGTAGTGATGGAGGGGTGAGGGGAGAACGAGAGCGTTTGTGGGGGACACGATAGCTAAGAACACTTACAGAGCGCTAGACAAAGGGGGACAAAACCATGGTTCCTGGCAAGGGAAGTTCTAATTTAATACACGTAGATGCTAATAACGCTGAGAGTGAGAGAGAGAGAGAGAGAGAGAGAGGGGGGGGGAACAACTGCCATGACTAAAAAATACAGGCAGCTAATCGGAACACATTAACAAAGACGGGTTGAGCAGATCATTCTGTCAGCGATCTCGCCAGTAATGATAAGCAGGGATCATGGTTATAGAAATTGCCGGAGGACGGCAAATAACACGCTAGTTCAGCAGCTATGAACGGAAGAGGATTTTTTATTTGTGGATTAATGGGGTGGTTTTGGGGAGGGTTGACATGTTCACGATGGATGAGCTTCATCTACGAAGCTACTTAGGTGCCTCAAACAGGATAAGCTACTTAGATGCCTCAAACAGGATAACCTAGTTACAAATGCGTCTGTTTAAATGCACGGAGCATTGGTAAATAAGAAAAACTCACGTAAATGGTATAACCGAATCATGTTATTGTTAATTAGAGATCGAATAGGAAGAAGGGAGTGGGATATACTGTACATATTAAAGTATCTATTCAGGCTTACAAAATAAAATTAGGAAGGGAAGGAGATTGCCTAAATACGGTTGTTTTAGTATAGTATGACCTGGAGAGGGCTATATTAAACTGGTCTTACCTTGTTTTGTGATTCTACCAGTATTTATATGTTGCATTTTTTTTGCAAAATAAGCGTTTTAATAACTTCGAACATCGAAGTCGAGATCAACAATCCGTCGGTGGCACAGTAAAAAATACGTCGAATTGAAAATAGCTTTGATGTGAACACAATTAATTTGTCTTACCTGTTCAAAATTGTGAGTGATCAAATTAATTCGTACAGAAACATAACGCTATTTACTTTAGAGAACATACAACCAAAAAAATATAATTAATGAGCAACGAAAATCAACGCAATCTATTGATGACGCATGTCCCTAAAACGTTCGCAATTGCCTGCACACTTTTCTCCACGGACGGTGCCATATTGTTGAAGTTCGGATACAAACAGAAAGGTGGCGGCCAGTGTTTTATAAGAATAACGCCAGGTATATATATCCAGTTGTGAACAATCGTAGCGGTGTGCGGCGGTCAGTCGTAGGCCAGTCGTAAGCTTACGATCATTCGCGATTGGGCTACGACGGTCGAGATGCGTCGCAGCGTAGACAGTCGGGCGGTGTGCGGCTAGCTTAACCCTCCCCGAGAGATCCAAGTTCTGCAACACACAAGAGGTTAAGCAGTACATAATCGATAAGCAGTTCCAGTTGTAAACATTTTAATTGGTTCGCTGGTGAGCTATGGACGATAGGCAAGTTTAAGCAGGTAGCTTTTTAGTTTACGGCGAAATGTTTTATTTCCTACATATTTAACACTATCAGGGAGTTTCACAGAGTCGGTGCAGCAATTGAAAAAGCTCTAATTTCTAATTTTTTCTTAACATTGGGATCAACAATTAGATTAGAATTCGATGATCGACGCTGTATTTGCTTTCTTGCAGGAATGAACAGTGAATGATAAGATGCTGGTTACTTGGACGAAAGTGCTTGATGGGTAATTGCGCAGATATTAAAAATAATGGCATATCGGACAGGGAGCCAATGCAATGATTTAATAAGTGGTACTAAGAGAGAGAAACGAGGAGACCGGGTAACTACAACTGCCAAGCAATTTTGCACACGTTGAAGTTTGAAGATGTCCTGCTTGAGAACAAAATAATGATAATGGAAATTACAATGGTCAAGTATATTGCTAACAAGAGCTGTTGCAATAGTTTTGGCAACAGCACAATATATATATACCGGCGAATACGACGAAGGTCACGGATGTGATAAAAGCAGCAACGACAAGTTTGTGAAATATGCTGTCAAAAAGTTAAACTATTATCAACGGTGACGCCTAAATTCCGTATTGAGACGAACAGTGTAAAATTCTGGCTCAGCATAGGAAATAATCAATCACGTTTACCAAGCTGCCTTTGCATATCAACAAAAAGAACTATGTTTATTTGAATTTAACTTTAATTTGCTGTCAGTCATCCAGTGGAATATATCACGGAGAGAATCCCTGACCTGGTCTATGGAGCAATTTGTATCAGGGGTTGCCAAGGAAAGGTTGATACCATCTGAATATAGGTGGAGTAGTATAAAGGGTAAAGTAATGTTCCAAGAACATAAAAATGATGACCACCACGTGATTTGGGCAATGCCTCTGAAAAGCAATTAGATATCTTCATTCTTTGGTATCTATCAGTTATGTATGATGAAAACCAGCTCAGCTCATGCATACATATATGCACACACACGCACACGCACACGCACACGCACACCCACACGCACACGCACACACACACATTGCAACATGACACTAATTAACACTGAGTCAACGGTCCTGTTCTACAATGTGTTGTATGCAGCTGCAACTGGAGCAGTTATGATATGGAAGTCACGCGCCGTTGAGAGCTCACATAATGCCCGAACACGGTACCGCCGAAAATTTATGAAATAGGTTGGTGTTGAGTTGGCGGAGGACAACTAAAAAAATGCCTGCAGTATCCAACAGTTATGCAGCCAAATGTCCGAAATGCATTGAGGATACGCCATATGTTGGTAATTCCTGAACATCCATCGCTCCAAGCAGCATTTCAATCGAAAAATCGGTGCAAGTTGTGACTAAAGGGACATTACAACAGCCGCAACATGCACAGTTTCTTTGCGTGGCCTGCTCAAGATCATGCGTGCGTACCAAGATCATGCGTGCGTACCAAGATCATGCGTGCGTACCAAGATCATCACAAATACATGTTATGACTATGCATGGATTAATTATGACTGATTATGTATTGGCAGAGAACGTGCACAATGTACTATGATAAGTTAGACATTATAATATAACTGTAACCAATGGACAAAATCATATTATCATAAGATACGCCTAGGTGTGCATCTTAACTAGTTTACTGCGTCAGCTTAAGCTGTATCGCTTGTAATTCTTTCATCAAATGTAAATGTGCAATCAAAAGTGAATGTCTTTATCACTAATGTGTGGTGTGTGTTCAGAAGGAAACACTGCGGATAATTTGTCTCTGATCCGGAATAAAAAAATAACACATGTTATTTGTTTTTTTTTAATTTAAATTTAGCAATGTATAATAATAAGGTAAATGCTAAGACAAATGCACAGATGGAAAGTGGACATGGAAACCATTAGCTTATCGAAAGTAAAGTTTCTCTCAACAAGATTTAACAAAATTATAACAATATTGTAAATAATGTAACAATAATTACTTACGTTTGATCCCGAGCTAAAACTAACTATATCATATTTAAATATATATATATATATA
>SDWI01001416.1:46887-83468 GCA_009193005.1 Lamellibrachia luymesi | reverse complement strand
CACACACACACACACACACACACACACACACAAAATACACACATCGTTTTTTGTTATGTGTAATTTTTACATTACATAATTTAATATACAACGTCCAACATCAATAATACTGAGGAGAAATTTAAACAATTACGCGTTATTATGATATATCAATATATTGACCAAAGGCCAATGCGTATCATAATGCTTCGAAATAGGATTACACATATATAATTTAAATAACATGAAGTAAAACATTTTAGCATCCATTGTTAATAAATAGTTCACAAATGTCGAAACATTGACTACATAATAACAATAATCAAAATAATTTTATTACGTTAAAATCCTCGGCAGATACAAGCACAGCAAAATAAAAGGGGTTAAATAGTTCATAATCGATATACAGTTCCAGTTGCAAACAGTTGGATATAAACCCTAGGGAGCTATAGAGGATAAGCAAGTTTAAACGGGTGGGTTTTTATTTTACGGCGAAATGTTGTTATATTTCCTATAAACTTAACACTCACAGCGAGTGAGTTGCACAAAGTCGGTGTAGCAACTGAAATAGCTGTAGTTCGGACATCTGTCTTAACAATGGGAACAAAACTTAGATTAGAATTAGATGGCCGAAGCTGTCTAGGCTGTCTTGCAGGATTGAACATTACATGTAGATATGCTGGTTGCTTTAATGAAAGTGCTTGATATGTAATTGTATAGATCTTGGAAATACTGCGGTATTACAAATGTGACCAGAACGATTGTTTCGTTACAGAAATATTTACTAATTGGTGGTGGAGATATTCACTGATAGGTTCAGGTTTTAACTTCAGCGTTCCATAAAGAGCTTGAGCTTTTTTGTATATTTCGTTCATGTTCAACCCCAAATTATCTATAATGGTTTTCTCCCATTCTTTGTTGACAATCTTTCATATTCTGAAGATGGATTTTTTAAGATATACGTCACTTTTGGTGATCCAAAAATTGTAGGTTGACGAAGCGTTTTCTTCAGTGTCGCCAATTTTGTATGAGCGCATCACGTCACGGCGTAACACGAAGAACGAAATAGTGCGATCATTTTCATCGTGTGCACAAACAAAATGAGGGGGCGCGAAAGTCCGAAGCGTAACATATCGATGTCCGACGACAGTAGAAGCTGCCTCTGACCCCCTACCCCTAAACGAAAGTAAGTTCGTCTAATATCCGACTTCGATGTTCTGAGATGACCCCTTATCGCGAAACCCAATGTTGCAAACGGGAGACTATTCAGCAAATGCATACCGTAGAATCATTGACGGCCAGGGCAGATAGGTATACTTTAGCATATAAGCCGCAATCACAAACATATTGCCTGGCAAACCTAGCCTGCAACCCAGGAATAGTGGAATGCAGGCATAATCCAATCCTTGCGTTTTTTTCTTTATTTTCTTCCCCAAATATATGCTCATACAATGTACATATTCGCAATAATATTGCGTTACGCTCTTTGTTGACTGGGACAGAGTGCAGGGTTATTTGGACGGCAATACCTTCTTGAAACATGATATTTTATGATAAATGTATATTTTGCATTTAAAAAAATATGTGATGTGATTGAATGAACGTTTTTGTGTTTTTATTGGACGGATAAACGAGGTAAAAACATAAATACAAAGCAGCAAGGCGTAATAATGATAAACATTATAAGCATCCCTACGAACAAAGTAGACTAATACGTTGATGTTGTACTAATTGCCCTACATAATGTTGGTGGATCTGGCAACGACCTTTACATTCGCAGAATATGATATCAATTCCCGAGTTTGATGCACTAGGTATTAATTCACATCTCTACACAGTGCAATTCACAGCACGAAGTCCTACGTCGTCCTTCTATTATTGGCATTTCGGAATTAATCAATCAGCCTGTGTGTCACTTGATATGCCGACTGCGTTCAACTACGTTAATAAAATACCAATGCGGTTGATGAAACGAGACATACAATTAAATATAAGCTAGGCATGTCTAAAACAGTTGTAACGTTATGCGATAATAATCATACGAACAACTTCGATATGTGATTTTTACATGAATACAACTGAAGATGGTGGATAAGATTACGCGCGCGCGTGTGTGTTTGTGTACGTGTGTGCGCGCGTGCGTGCGTGCGAGCGTGCGAACGTGAGAGTTTGCGTGCTTGAGTACAATCAGCGTAATCATGAATGCCGTACAAACAGACGATTGACGCGAAAGGTTAGGATAAATGCAATTACCGCGACATGTCTTCATGTTAACGGATAATTAAACAACTCTTGTGTCTGTGCTACAGTAAACACTTCCAAAAGAATCATCAATAATATTCCTGTTGAGTTATATGGTAGGCGATTAGAATGAGTATTTATATGTTTATAAGTATGGATATATGGATGTAAGTTTGTATGTATAAATAAATGCATATTTTTATTAATTGGAACACTATTGTTGAAAAGAAATATATCGCCTTCTATGGACTATGTGTTAAAATATTTTTTTAAATAAAATCATAAGTATTTTTTGCGCAATAGGGCGTCAACATTATCAATGAAATTACTAACAATCACAAAGCTAGCGATGTCCCATCTGTTATATATAAAAAAAGATTGAACAATATTTAACAAGATTGCCATCCAAGTAGTTCGGGTGTTGGTCAGTGAAGCGTGCATTCGGATCTCCACGATGGTTTTTTTTTTTTGCATTTTTGAGACATTCAAAACTTCCAAGTCAATAATCCGGCGGATGCCATCCTGGCACCCTTGAGCGGTTTTGTTTGAACCCATTAATATGCAAATTAGTCATCGCCATTAAAATAAATACTATTTTCCTGAATATCTCGAATAGTAAACATCCAAACAATAAAAATAAGGTGTCCAAACGAATGTTTTCATGGTGTCTGATTATTATTACGTCAACGAACAATTTATAATATACTAATTTGTCGCATGAATATGCACATTAATTTTGCTCTAACCACTACCTCACATTGTCATCAGTCTTCGTCAGCGACAAATGTTGCAGCAGCCTGTGTTTATTCATTACTGCAGCACATTTCTCCCCGACAAGTACAGAACACTATGCATGATAACTTGGCTTCTGTACTCCGACACTGCGTTGTGTAGCACGGCTTGTCCCAGGAATTATCTCTAAGATGTCAGATGGTGCAAGGGCGACATTATGGGGCAACATAGTCGGTATTAATGACCTCGATGCTTCATCGCTTGTCCAGCCGTACTTTGTAGGATTCAAAGTTGTTGAATACGACTTGACAACCGACTTCCATATTGCCGTTTGGATATGAGCGCGATGCACGTTTTTTTAAAGGCTTGGCTGGTAGGTAGCATAATTATTAGGCGTTGTTGTGATCTTTGGTTTCCCCATTTTTGTAGACCACACGTCTTTGTGTATATCATACACGCTGTCTCTGTCCTTGCTTCCATGACACGCAACGCTAAATCCAGTGGCATTGGCAACCCCCTCGTCGATACACATATCAAACTCACCAAGTGTGCGGAGCTTCTAGCGCCTTTATAGCCTTTCCCTCTGTCCCACAACGGGGCAACTGTGTCCATCAGGAGAGAGCGTGTGCAGCTGGTAATTGACTGAAGATATATATATATATATATATATATATATATATATATATATATTGAAACCTCCCATCTACTACAGGACGCTGTCTTCTGTCAGTCAGCCATTGTTCTAACCAGTCGAATATGCCATCCCTGTCCACCTTATGATCTTTGATTAACCTTTCTAATAATTTACAAATAACTGATATTAAGATAATTGGGCTGTAATTATTTGACTTATCTCTTGAACCCTTTTTAAACAATGTTATGATGTTTGCTTATTTCCATTCAACAGGAACCACTCCCTCTTTTAATGACAGTGTGAACAAATTTGCACGAGGTACACTGATTTGTTCTAATGTTTCCATTGGTAGTTTTTGAGGAATTCCATCCAATACAGTTGATTTATTGTCCTTCGTTGTTTTTATGTACTTATGTGCCATTTCTGGATTTATAACTAAATTCCATAAGTAGTCAGATATTGCCTACTGAAATGTAATATCTGGTACCTTTATTGAACTAATATCCTCTCAGGTAAACACTGAACTGAAGTGTCTATTTATGTTTTATGCCATTAAAAACCTTGTGATATTATATTTCCAACACTGTCTTCTTGTGGTTCAACCTTGTCTCGTGCGTTTTGTTTACTCCTGATATATGCATAACAGTTATTGCTGTAATTTTTTATGATAACTTTTCTTCATAGCTTATTTTATATTGTCTAATTTCAGTCGTAGCTGCATCCAGTTCTTCTTTGTTTTATATGTAGCTTCATCCTTTCTTTTCCGCCTATAAATCTTTCACATAGTTTGTTTGTACACTACTTTTCTAATAGCTTCTTTTGATAAATGTTTATTTCTAGACCGTTTTCTTGTATGTTTCAACAGAACAAATTGATCAATGATACTCTCAATAAAATTTTTAGAATGTTCAACATTCAATTGCGGTCTTATTCTTCAGAATGTTATTTAAATCTAGCTTTGCTAAGTATTTTCTCATATCTTTATATTTACCTTTGTAGAAGTTTCTCATGTATTTTCATGTATGTATTCTTACTGATTTTATTGTGATGTCAAAATTTAATTGATTATGATCACTGTTACCTAATGGCTAATATATATTGATGTTATCCACTAATTCATTTTGTTAAGACATAAATAAATCTAATACATTCTCTTCCCTGGTTGATTCTAGCATGTGCTGAGTAAGGAAGCTATCCTGAATTAAAAATATAAATTGTTGGTCCTCACACCCTGTACTCTCTAGATATTTTCATTGTATGTTTCCATGGTTAAAATCTCCTATTATATTACATTCCCATTACTAACTTCCTCTATATAATTATGTAATATTCTGTTATCCTCTTCGTTTATGTTTGGACTTCGGTAAGCTAACCCAATAGTTAGTATCGAATTTCCTTTAACTATATTGCACCAAACGGCTTCATCGCAATTTGCTTCCCTTTCTAATTTTATTAAGTAAGCCTGAATAGATCCTTTAATATATAAAATTAATTCCTCTCCCTTTCTTCCTATTCGATCTCACCTAAACATTACGTACCTTTCAGTCCTAATTCAGCATCTGATATGTCCTTGTTGGCCCATGATTCGGTTTTATTAATGATGTGAGGGTTGATATCTTCTACCATTATATTTAATTCGTTCTTCTTATTTATTTTGCTCCTTGCATTTAAACACACACATTTATTCCCATCGTCTGTAATGTTTTCCAGACATAATGTTACTGTATTGTGTATACTAAAGGCCTGTTGTCCTTTATGAGGCACCATTAACTACCAACTCCTTCTCTTCTTGTTTAAACAATGCTTTCTACCAACAATATTTGTTATGCTGCACATACCAATTTCGACTGCTGTGGATATAATATAATCAAGCACTGTTGCACCATTTCCACTAAGATAAAGCCCATAGCTCATGTACTTATCAGCCCTCCCATCAAAACGTCCCCACAAATCTTCCTCTTTCCTAAATAACTGTTGAACTAACGTGTTAATTGCCATCCTCAGGCATTTTCAATATCCTTGTCTTCTGCTTCCCATTACCGGTAGAATCCCTGAAATAATTATTTGTTCAACTTGTTTCTGATTACCTCTTCTAACTAACTGCATGTAGTTCTTAACTATGGCAGTTTTACCGTTCCTCTTTGCATTTGTAGTACCGACCTACGTGTACCAAAGTAGAACCTCCTTGCCCGGACCCACAATTTTAAACCCTCTCTGTGATAGCCTATGTTTTTGTCCATGAAAAACAAACTACCACGGCGTTCCCCTTGATTTGTGCTCTATCAGTCTCTCAGTCTTCCTGACTACCGAATCACCCACACAATCACCCTCGCTCTCCTCCTCACCATCTCACCTCCTCTAATACTACCTCAGAATAGCTCATGCGTCGGATCCCTTCAGTCGGATTCTGTCCCCAAATGGTGACTCCATCAACATATCACCTTTCCACCCGTCTTCTGTCTATTTGGCGTTCCTGGTGCCTTCGCTCCTGGTGTCTTCGCTCCCGTCTCCTTCCCTCTCGTCTCCTTCACTTCAGTCTCCTTCGATCTCGTGTACTTTGATCCCGTTTTCTTTCCCCGTCTCCTTTTTTAAAACAATCAAAGAATAGTGAGGTCTTAGAATAATAGAATAGAGGTCTTACTATTCAGAATGAAGTATGCTATGATTTGTTTTGTTTCGTAACTGAACTAACGAATGCATAACAAATTCCCCGTCTCATTTGTTAAAACAATCTAAGAATAGAGGTCTTACTATTCAGAATGAAGTATGCTATGATTTGTGATCATTGCTTTGTTTCGTAACTAAACTAATTAATTCATAACAAATGATGTATTATATTAAGTTTGAGCTACATTATAGTCTGAATTTAATAATCGGTCATGATTATGATAAACTGATTGTAAGACGATTCAAATGTGAATAATGAGAGTTAACTCACGATATACATTTAGCAAAAAGCTTTGCGCATCTCATCTTGCTACACCAGCGTGGATAATTTGGTTCATGCATATGTATATCTTCTTGATAATTTATCTACCGCAACAGGTGAATATGAAAATTACTGCGTCATATCGTCACGTGTAATAATATCGAATCAAAGAGTTCGCTGAATACAGTTAACTCGCCAGTAACGTTGCAGCAGTCATTAGTGGAGAGTTCGCCGTGTGGATGTCTGGTGTTTTCCAACAGAACCTGTCAACGAAACAGAAAAAGTGTCCGACAAGACAGCGTTCATCGATATCTTCGACAGATACGCATTATTACAGTACGATTTCGGGTCACATACGGAGACAGTGTACGCAATTTGTCTACTCAACATGGAAACAATGAACTCTTCGTACTGGACCAACGGTTCAAATTTATTGTATAATGTCTCTAATGACAGCTTCGGTATCACTGAGAACAATCCAACACAGAAGGCATTTTTTAGTAAGGTTGTCTTGTACATGTGCGTGCTTGGTTTGCCGGGCAATTTGCTTGTAATTGCGGTTAATGCACGAAAGATGACAACATCGACAAGAGTGTACATGTTTGCACTGGGCGTCACTGATTCGGCTGTATGTTTGAGTGGAATAGTCATGTCGACTGCGCTGATGAACTTAATAACAACGCTCCTATTCATGTTTGCCATCAGTACATCAATCATTTTCTCGATGTTTCTACTTGTCTTTGTGTCGATCGAGCGTCTTATTGCCGTCAGACATCCGCATTCTTTCAACATGAAATCGAAACGAGCGAAGAAAGCTCTTCTCATCATAGCAATGTCTGCAGTTGTATACACAACATTGACGCTGATAGCTGGAATAAAACAATACAAACAGTTCAATCGAGTAAGTGGAATGTGTGTGCAATTTGGAAGTGTCTTGACAATGGTGACTTGCTACACTATAATGGCGACAACACTGGTGAAAAAGGCAAGAGCCTCGCGGAATCGCATCGCTACCGTAAATGTGACGGCTTCATCTGATCAGGGGTCTTCACACATGTTCCGGAAAGTTAAACTGTTCACCTTTGTCGATAGCCTTGTGCGTAAACATAAAACAGGTGCGGCAAGCGTTACCAAATCAGTTGACAATTCTGTCTGTCCAGTTGATCCTGGACCCTCGAATGTTCTCAGTAAACAGGAATATACGTCTGATGTGAACAGAGCCAGGACGAACATTCCTGAAGCATCGACATCAACCCATGTAAACTCTACCACTAAAACAGTTGCGAGACAAACCAAGACCTTCTCAAATATAACGTTGTTATTCATCATTACGGTCGTCTTCATAGTCTGCTGGCTGCCACAATGGTTATATGGCGCCGGTGTACATATTGCGGTCGAAGCGCGTCGAGTATTTGTTCTAAATTCTGTTGTCAATCCGTTCATCTACGGCGTCGCCAGCGCCATGTTCCGGGAAGACGTGCGACAGTTCTACCACTGCACCCGCGTCAAACTGTCTGCTTGCTGTTGCTGAGTCATTCAAGCACATGTCTTACCTGTATTGAACATTGCTTGAATCAGTCTGTGCAAGCAAAAATATTAACACTATGGTGCACTGTCATGAATCTCTTTGTGAGACGTTCTGTATTCTAGTTATTTATTATGTATAATGTTTATTAATTCAATCGCACACACACTCACACAAACGTACGCGCGCGCACACACACACACACACACACACACACACACACACACACACACTCATGCACACACGCACACATAAGCACACACAAATACAAACAAACAAACAAACAAACTTACAAACAAACAAACAAACAAACAAACAAACAAACATATACACTCACAATGCACACATATGTAGCATTATAAAATGACAATTCAAAATCATAACACTTTTAATTAAAAAGACTGGACTGCATAACACTATTGCATATTTTGTTAAGATAATTATTGCTAAATTAAATGTAATATCTAAATATTTTCGATTAATGTCTGTGCATGTTGCCTCGTGTGTCCGTGTCTTAATACATGCTGCATCATATTTCGTAATTGCGTAGCAGGTTTTGTTACTTTGATCTGGTTATTTCCAGTAGTTGCGCTTTGATGGTCTAAATACGTTTAGTATGTAATTATTTTCGACTAATCTCTGTGCATGTTGCCTCATATGTCCGTATCATATTGCATGCTGCATCATATTTCGTAATTGCGAAGCAGGTATTGTTACTTTGATTAGGTTATTTCAGGTAGTTTCGCTTTGATGGTCTAAATGTGTTGTATTGTATTTTGCAACAGGTCGTGTAGTATACTCAATATTATATCCCAGACGTATAACATTTTCAACATATCACGATATACTGGACTGCATTAAAAATAAGATTGTCACGATTGTATTCAATGAATTACTTATCTCAATGTGTCATACCGCAAGTAGGCATACGTGTTAGCACGGTTGCAACGGGGTTATAGTTTCAGATAATCTTCATCTACTAACACACTATTATTATTTTGAAAACATATACGCGTTTTAAATTGCATCAACAAATCCATAAATGAATATTGATGTCCTTTTTCTGGGAAATGTGTTCTGTTCATTCCGAACATAACGGCCTTCGTCAGCAGGCTAAGTTCGTTATGGTCGTGTCACGTGACTAATATTAATGAATACTGTTGGGAGTTCCTGACTGACGTCTCGGTTCAGGGCAGGATTCGTTCGATCGGTGGTTATTGCTTCGCGAATTCCCTCCTAAACTTCACAGTCTGATATATTTAAATATGAATTTTAGATTTTTTTCCACAATATCACTTGGAGGTCAGTTTGAATGTGCTACATGCGGTGCCAGAGATGTAAAAACATAAATAAAATGTATGGCATCGGACAAATTCTAGGAAATATAACATAATAAACTAATGCAATTAAATACTATACCAAACATATCACCCTTCCACGAAGGCTATCTAATTACGTGAACATACGACAGCCTACCTGACTTGATGCACATATGCATGTTTTGACGCTAACCTGCTTATCGCCTAGCAGTATGCTTTAGTGAAACGTTGTATGAATTCTTCACACACACTCCACTACTATTATTTCTCAATATCCTGCTTCGAGATCTCGCAAGTGCTTCCTGTGTAGCTACGTGTGATTATATGAAGGGAGTAGAAAATATGTTATGCAATACATGTAGCTGTTAATAGCAGTGTTATCGCTGTTTTCGTTCAGTAGTTGTTTATATTCAAACGAGTTTGATTACGGAGAAGGCAATGACAATGTATAACGCGAGTGTTTGGCATTTTAAAATTGAAGGCAAAATCCATGCTAAAATGTTATGTTAAATCATAATACAAAATCGTGCTAAGTAGCCACTCATCCACAGTAGGCAGCAACTCCGTGGAAGGTGTCTCGAATTGGAGTGTGAATATGAACTGAGGCAGCTGGTTCTATAATCGTATACCATATGAAAAAATATATATACACATATGTCCTGAAGTAGGGGACGAAGTAGCGGATGTTGGGTCCTTTTGTAGGGATTGGAGCGGTATGTAGAGACATGGCTGCTGGAATGTATATCAGTACGTGTGTCACACGGTACATAATTACTATGTTGGAAGTTATCCTTTTATGTTGCAGAGGTTGGCAGCCAAATCTGGAGATACGTTCAGTATAATAGTTCATGTACGCTGGTTTATGATGTAAGCTATTGATTTGGAGTAGGTTTGTCAACTATTAAATTGTATTATATATAATATAGATGCGTATACATTATTTATGTAGTTTGGTTTTATTTTACATTTAATATGTGCTTATTCATGTGCGTTTGTTATTGCGCTTGTGCGTGTTTGGGTGCGAGTGTGTGGGTGTGTGTGAGTGTTTGTTTGTGTGTGTGTGTGTGTGTGTGTGTGTGCGCGTGTGTTTGTGCGAAAGTGTTTGTGTGAGAGTATGTGGGTGTGTGTAAGTGTGTGTGTGTGTGTGTGTGTGTGTGTGTGTGTGTGTGTGTGTGTGTGTGTGTGTGTGTGAGTGTGTGTTTGTGTGAGAGATAGATAGATAGAGTGTGTGTTGATGTATATTTACATAACATGGATATAATTTTGATGAAATCATCGGTGAAACTGTTCCATTATTTTTGATACAGAGAACGTTATTTTCGACGGTTAATCGGGTTGAAGGCGAAATGTCGGTGCGAAGCTATTCACATTTGAAAGATCTATGGTCATATTTCTTAAATTATTCACGCGTCATTTAACTTCAACAAACCTGCCACACCATTGCTTAAACGAATTGAAGAGGCAACTCTCAGTAAATTATATCAACTGATCGAGGCATAAATTAGCTCAGCATGTCACGGATTAACATGCTACCCCCTTCAACTAATTCGGAATGCACGTAAGTAGTTTCGTTTAGTCATGATTTACACGCAATGAAAGTTGATCAATACGTCACCGCTGATCCGTAGGTAGCAGAACTATTAGGCGTTGTTGTGACCTTTGGTTTCCCCATCTTTGTAGCCCACACGTCTTTGTGTACATCAGACACGCTGTCTCTGTCCTTGCTTCCATGACACGCAGCGCTAAATCCAGTGGCCTTGGCAACCACCTCGTCGAAACACATATCAAACTCACCAAGTTTTGTGAAGCTTCTATCGCCTTTATAGCAGTGCCTTTCCCTCTGTCTCACAACTTTGCAACTGTGTCGCATCATGACCCTGAACTCATGCGTTGCATTGTCAAACTGCATTGAAGTTTAAGCAAGATAAATACATCTGTATCATCACAAATTACTTTGATGCTTTCCACTCCTTCGTTGTCAACTTTAGCCACATGCTTAATCAAAATTCAGCATGACATCTAATTCCTAACACGGGAACTGTTCGAACCTTTTTGGATAGTTTCACTAGCTTCATCTTTGGGATGGCAGAAAGTGTGATATATATTTGGTATTCGACATGTAGCATGATTTTACCATCGACAGCGGAACACGATAAACTAGAGCTGGCCAACAGTCTAGAGAACGCGTTGCCACACCAGAAGGTTGTTCTTTCTGTGATCGAAAATAAGGTTCAGCTGATTTGCCATCATTTGATCGAGGCAAATCAACAAGGAGAGCCGACCTACCACAGCTCGTCGTTACACTCAGGAATCTCCCCCGACGGAGATTCACGGAGGGTTGCATAGGGGTCGTGACGATATGAAGACGACACACGAGGAATCAGATGTCATTTTGATTCAGCATGTGGCTAAAGTTGACAACGACGAAGTGGAAAGCATGAAAGTCCTTTGTGATGATACAGATGTATTTATTTTGCTCCAACTTCAATGCAGTCTGACAATGAAAAGCATGAGTTCAGGGCTATGATTGATAAATGAAACGGATCACAAGTTCAGAACCATGATTGACGAACGATTCGTTAGTCAATTACCAGCTGCACACGCTCTCTCCTGATGGACACATAATATATATATATATATATATATATATATATATATATATATANCACACATAAATATATATATATATAACCTTTATTGCAACTATTTCAACATAGAACATTAATAATGTTTGACAAGTTTGTCTAATTCAGATAATTTTAATAACAAAGTGTCATTGATTTCATATTTCTAATGAATGATCAGAGGATATTGTAATATAGGCGAAAGTTGCCGCAAAACTACTTTAAGAGAAAACACAAAATACACACATGGGACCTAGTGAGACCCAACTTGCTGGCTAAGGTAAAATACACACATGGGACCTAGTGAGACCCCACTTGTTGGCTAAGGTAAAATACACACATGGGATCTAGTGAGACCCCACTTGCTGGCTAAGGTAAAATACAACACATGGGATCTAGTGAGACCACATGTGCCGGCTAAGGTCAAATACACACATGGGATCTAGTGAGACCCAACTTGCTGGCTAAGGTAAAATACAACACATGGGACCTAGTGAGACCCCACGTGGCAGCTAAGGTCAAAAAACACAACAGAACAGAACAGCCTGCTGACTCCATCACCATGAATATAAATACACTATAAATAACCAGGGTCACAGTGACACAGTCAATTGAAAACTTTGAGTCTTGTTATCAGTGAGGTTGCACATTTCCACATAACTAGATGATTACCTCAAAACAGACTCAGAAAAATAGCCAAGTCTGTCAATGGCATTCATTTATTTTAATCTCTAATATTTTCCAGAATTACTAAAGTGCATTATAAGGTCAAGTGGTAGTGCAAGATCAGGAGAAATATTTTCAAACAACGTAAGAAAAGTTGTTGATTAAAATTACATCCATATGTTCCTAAATACCAATGTGTTTCAACTTAATTTAAAAAATAATCAGGTTTTCTGATTTCCTTCTGTTCTGTTTATCATAAGCTGGTCAAAATTATACAAGGATCTTTAGAAACTGTTGCATTCTGTCTAATTCCATCACTCAATATGATTGCTGGGCAAAATTGCATTCATTGTAAAGTGTAAGGAATAGATCAGGTTTATGGATAACGTAGAAAAGAAATAGATGATCATACCCAAACATTTGCTCACAGGTGCTTATACAAGTTGTTTTATGTAACATGCTCACATCCACACGACTGACTAACAACAGAAAACAACAACATGCACTGGGTGTGACTACATCAAGTGTTTGTCATTGTTCTTGCTATAGTTGTCAGCTGTCACTCCAGCTCCAACTCTACTTCTTTCATACAGATGGTCACAGCAATTAGCTTGGAGTAATGATGGAATAATTATTATTACAGAAAGTGTTTTGTATAATGTATTCAATAGGTCTCTAAATAAAAATAGGTTGGCACAAACAACAGCAACCCAATTTGGTCTTATTAGGAGTCTCCCATGAGTCACGTCCCATAGACATATCATTGACAAAGACTTTTAATTATGTACCGCGCAGTGTATATAAATTATACAAGTATACAACTTTGTTTAGTGATTGTTTTTGTTTTGTGAAATAAAGCATTAATGTCAATATGGTTTCTGCACTAATTGTTTTGTTTATTATTGGGACAAACATTTTCTGATTGCTGCAGCACAGCCAACCTCAATTTAATCTTCAGTCTTTAACCACACTAACTATGTCAACATTAAAATGCAATGACAGTAACTTACTCTATTTCTGTCAACATTAAAATGCAATGACAGTAATTAACTCTATTTCTGTCAACATTAAAATGCAATGACAGTAACTAACTCTATTTCTGTCAACATTAAAACACAATTACAGAACTAACTTTATTTCTGTCAACATTAAAACACAATGACAGTAACAAAATATATTTATGTCAACATTAAACCAAATGCAATGACATTAACTAACTCTATTTCTGTCAACATCAAGCGCAATGACAGTAACTAACTCTGTTTCTGTCAACATTAAAACATTTTACACAATGACAGTAAATTATTATTTTCCACATTTAAACCTGTAAGTGGCTGAAATAAACTGAACAATATAGTCCATAAAATGTGTAACATAACAGAGAATGACAATGAACCAGCCACAAGGAAATGGAATCCAGAGATAACAGCAGTTCCACTCTCATAGCCGAGTCCTCTCTGATTATTTAGAGAGAACACACAATGTTTACCTAAATCAGACATGTTTTAATATCCAATGCATGTGTTTGTACTTTCGCCCAGGTTATGTACAGTGACAATGTGAATGCTTCGTATAGGATATTTAACCTTTCGAAGTTCACAGTTGCAAGGAAGACAATAATTTTATGGTCAAACAAGAGGCTGTTGTTGTATTACCTACTGCCACACAGGACTTTATAGCTCCTAACATCCATGGAAGCCTATACTTATTAACTCCACATTACTCCACCCTGAGTAGACAAAAGCTACTATATTGCCTAAGCAGCCATGAGGGTCAGTGGACTATTTTAAGGCATCTTTTATTAAGGACTGGCATGACTAAATTCTGGTCTATTCCAGTCCGCCCATGACTCAGCAACTTTCAGGGCCTTCTAGGGAGTGCATGTCAGTTCGTGAGTGCCATCTAATGCACAACACTATGTGCAGTACAGCTGATTATGTGCTTACATAAATAGCAACTGTTGACATGGACATTTGTGTCACGTAGCCAGCCACAGATTACATAAGTGGCTATATGACCTGACCATTCCAGCAAGCCTATTCAATTGAGTCAAAGATAACCATAGGCTGGTTTGGGCAATTATTGCACCCTAGTACTTGTACTGGAAAATTTTGTGCGTTCAAGCTGACAATTCAACATTGCATGACTGGAAGCACAGCGTCATGACTGGAAGCACAGCGTCATGACTGGAAGCACAGCTTCATGACTGGATGCTCAGCATCATGGATAGATGCCTACATGCATTCAGTGAACAATGACACCAATGGCAGGTTGAACCCCCTGGGGGAGGGGGTAAAACAACTGTACCAACAGTTATAGACTGTACAATGTAATTGTTACCTTACCACGTTTCTACAGTCGTAATCAACATTTTAATAGTGCTACTGTAACTGATATTTGTAATGGCACCCAACCAGTTCACTGTGAATAATATGTGATTATAACACTGTTTTCAATTTCAACAATAGGTGTGTACAAATCACATAATTATACACATTTTGTATCCTTTTAGGATTGCATTACAGTTTGAGAACTTTTTACCCATGTACTGTATTATTTATAATTATAACTATTTGTCTAATTTTATCTACAAAGCACATGGATATCAATGTTAAATTTCAGGAGGCTAAATCTGTCTATTTAGGACCGTTAATTGTAACTCCAGAAATGGTTGCTCAGAAAATAAAGGCAATGGAAGATAATAAATCACCGGGAGTGGATGGGATTCCTCCAAAACTACTAATGGAAACAGTAAATCAAATAAGTATACCACTTGCAAGAGTGTTCAACTTGTTATTAAAAGATGGAGTTGTTCCTTTAGAATGGAAAGAAGCAAACATCATACCATTATTTAAAAAGGGTTCGAGAAATAAGTCAGAGAATTACAGACCAGTGAGTTTAACGNCCCACACACACACACACACACACACACACAAAAACCCACACCCACACACGCACGCATGCACGCACGCGCGCTAGCGCGCGTACACACATACACGCACCCACACACACACACAAGCGCACTAACAAACACACATAAATAAGCACATATTAAATGTACAATAAAAACAAACTATATAAATAATGTTGTACGCATGCACATTATATATAATACAATTTAATATTGAACAAACCTACTCAAAATAAATAGATTACATCATAAACCAGCGTACTTGAACTATTATACAGAAAGTGTCTCCAGATTTGGCTTGCAACCTCTGCAACATAGAAGGACAACTTCCAACATAGTAATTGTGTACCGTGTGACACACATTCTGATAGACATTCCAGCAGCCATGTCTCTACATCCCTCTCCAATCCCTACAAAAAGGACCCAACATGCGCTACTTCGTCCCCTACTGCAGGATATATGTATAAATAATAGTTTTTTTAATTTGGTATTTTTGATTCGATATTATTACACATGACGATATGACGCAGTAATTATCATATTCACCTGTTGCGGTAGAAAAGCTGGAAGAAGATATGCATGAACCAAATTACCCACGCTGGTGTTGCAAGATGAGATGTGCAAAGCTTATTGCCAGATGTATTTGGTGAGTTAACTTTCATTATTCACATTTGAATCGTATTTCAATCAGTTTATCATAATCATGACCGATTATTAAATTCAGACTATACAGTAATTCAATCTTAATATAATATATAATTTGTTATGCATTCGTTAGTTTAGTTACGAAACAAAGCAAATCATAGCATACTTCATTCTGAATAGTAAGACCTATATTCTATTATTCTAAGACTTCACTATTCTTTGATGGTTTTAACAAAGGAGACGGGGAAAGAAAACGGGATCAAAGTACACGAGATCGAAGGAGACTGAAGTGAAGGAGAAGAGAGGGATGAGACTGGAGCGAAGAAACCAGGAACGCCAAATAGACAGAAGATCGGTGGAAAGGAGATATGTTGATGGAGTCACCATTTGGGGACAGAATTCGACAGAAGGGATCCGACGCAAGAGTTACTATGAGGTAGTAATAGAGGGTGTGAGATGGTGAGGATGAAAGCGAGGGTGATTGTGAGTGATTCGGTAGTCAGGAAGACTGACAGACTGATGAAGCACCAATCAAGGGAACGCCGTGGTTGTTTGTTTTCCATGGACAAAAACGTAGGCTATCACAGAGAGGGTGGAAACTTGTGGGTCCGGGCATGGGAGGTTCTATGTTTGTACACCTAGTTAAATACAGAGAGGGAGGGTTAAACTGCCATAGTTAAGAACTACATGCAGTTAGTTAGAAGAGCTAAGCAGACACAATTTGAACAAATAATTATGTCAGGGATTCTACCGGTAATGGGAAGCAGAAGAGAGGGATATTCAAATTGCCAGAGGATGGCAATTAACACGTTAGTTCTGCAGCTATGTAGGGAAGGGGAAGTTGGATTTGTGGGGGTGTTTTGTTGGGAGGGCTGATGTGTACATGAGATATGGGCTTCATCTTAGTAAAAAGGGTGCAGCAGTGTTTGATTATGTGCTATCCGCAGCAGTGGAAAGTGGTATGTGCAGCATAACAAATATTTTTGGTAGAAAGCATTGTTTAAACAAGAAGAGAAGGAGTTGGTAGTTAATGGTGCGTCATAAAGGACAAGATGCCATTAGTATACACAATACAGTAACAATATGTATGGAAAACATTTCAGAAGATGGTAATACATGTGTGTGTGTTTAAATGCAAGGAGCATAATAAATAAGAAGAACGAATTAAACATAATGGTAAAAGATTTCAACCCTCACATAATTAATATAACCGAATCATGGGCCAACAAGGACACATCAGATGCTGAATTAGGACTGAAAAGATACGTAATGTTTAGGTGAGATCGAATAGGAAGAAAAGGAGGGGGATTCATTTTATATATTAAAGGATATATTCAGGCTTTCTTAATAACATTAGAAAGGGAAGCAAATTGCGATGAAGCCGTTTTGTGCAATATAGTTACAGGAAATTCATTACTAACTATTGGGTTAGCTTACCGAAGTCCAACCATAAACGAAGAGGGTAACATAACATTACATAATGCTATAGAGGAAGTTAGTAACGGGGAATGCATCATAATAGGACATTTTAAACATGGACTCATAAAATGGAAATATCTAGAGAGTACAGGGGGGTGAGGACCGACAATTTCTATTTTTAATTCAGGATAACTTCCTTACTCAGCACGTGCTAGAATCAACCAGTGGAGGGAATGTATTAGATTTATTGTTGTCTTCACAACATTAATTAGTGGACAACGTCAAGATACATTAGCCATTGGGTAACAGTGATCACAATCAATAAAATGTTGACATCACAGCAAACTCATTAATAATTCATAAATAAAAATGCAGGAGAGACTTCTACAAAGGTAAATATAAAGATATGAGATAATACTTAGCAAAGGTAGATTGAAATAACATTCTGAGTAATAAGACCGCAATTGAATGTTGGAACATTCTAAAAATTAAATTGAGAGTATCATCGATCAATTTGGCTGACGGTCTAGAAATAAACATTAATCAAAAGAAGCTATTAGAAAAGTAGTGTACAAACAAACTATGTGAAAGGTTTATAGGTGGAAAAGAAAGGATGAAGACTACATATAATACAAAGAAGAACTGAATGCAGCTACGACTGAAATTAGACAATACGAAATAAGCTATGAAGAAAAGTTATCATAAACAAATTACAGCAATAACTGTTATGCATATATCAGGAATAAACAAAACGCACGAGACAAGGTTGGACCACAAGAAGACAGTGTTGGAAATATAATACCACAAGGTTTTTTAATGGCGGAAGACTTAAATAGATACTTCAGTTCAGCGTTTACCAGAGAGGATATTAGTTCAAAACAAGTTCGATATACTACATTTCAGTAGGCAATATCGGACTACTTATGGAATTTAGTTATACATCCAAAAATGGTACCTAAGAATATACAAACAATGAAGGACAATAAATCACCTGTATTGGGTGGCATTCCTCAAAAACTACTAATGGAAACAATAGATCAAATCAGTGTACTTCGTGCAACAAAAGTGTTCATATTGTCATTAAAAGAAGGAGTGGTTGCTATTGAATGGAAATAAACAAACATCATACCATTGTTTAAAAAGGGTTCCAGAAATAAGTCAAATAATTACAGACCAATTATCTTAATATCAGTTATCTGTAAATTATTAGAAAGGTTAATCAAAGATCATAAGGTGGACTTTCTTGTTAGGCATAAATTATTAAATCCAACTAAACATGCAATCCTAAAAGCGAGGTCATGCTTAACAAACATGTTATGTTTTTTGGACAACATCGCTAAGTGTCTAGACGAGGGTTCAACAGTAGATATGGTATACTTATATTTTAACAAAGCTTTTTACAAAGTGTCAAATCAAAGATTAAACATTAATTAAAAGCCCATTTTATCAGGGATGGCTTGTTCGACTGGTTAGAACAATGGCTGACTGACAGAAGACAGCGTCTTGTAGTAGATGGGGAGGTTTCAAATTGGAAATCAGAATGATCTTTATTATTCTTAATATATATNAATATATATTTATATATAAACAATTATTCACGAATAATACGAAAACGTTAATAGACCATATACATTTCATATTTTGCAATCGTCAAATACTTCAGACGGCATTGATTAAAGATACATATATTAATATGTACCCATGTCCGTTGTGGACCAGTAAAAATTATTACGCATTCCTACTGCCTACTGGCTGCAATGGATAACATGTTGACCCAAAAAACAAGTTCAGTTAAATACATGATAGCATAGTTATATATTTTTGTTTCTCGAAAATTAGCAAGTATTACATGTCCACAAGATGAATATAGCGACAAAAAACACTAATCGCTATTTGATAGATACTGTCACGCGGAATTTCTGTATACCGATTTTACTTATCTAACACCCGCTAGAAGTGCCATTAGTTGTCTATCAATACGCTAGGCGTCAGCTCTATAAGTAACATAAGATAATGCTATTTAACAAGTTTATTAGGCCTCATAAATTGTGTTTTATGTCACTGGATTTACATAACGGGCGTGTGCACATGGCACAGAGAGCAACAAAGAAGTGATGGAAATACTGGGCTTGCCTTGGCTGTTTAAAGACTGTCGTCAAAATATTAAGACAAATCCTAGTTGCTAGTCCCACAGTTGCATATTACCATTTATCCATTCTACTACTGGTTGAATTAATTTCAACCATACTGATCCTGAATACAACTTTACAATGAAGCCAAAACTGGGTGCCACCGGCCAATGCAAAGCAGAGGTTCGCTGTCACAGCCCAACAACATTAAACCAGCCGAATATATGACAAGACGGCATCGGATTGCCTTGTACCCATATGTTTAATTTGTGTATCAGACATCCCATTTAGTATGTAATGCTGTACCTATTATGAAGCTATGCGTTTTGTACATATATGCGTTGCTTCCAAGGATATGCAAATAAATGTTCATAGTGGTTGCGAACATTCACGTGACTTTGGGCGACCAGAGGGAAGGATGAACAGTTGCCCAGATGAGTTACCTCGGTACGCCAGGTAACTTATTTGACTTTCAACCGGACAGTGGTTACCGGAACGTGCATGTGCTACTATGATGTGTGATCGACCAGTGGAATGTTTATAACATTTAAACGTTGGATACATCGCCTTAACACTATTTCCAAAACGTAAGTTATTTAACTGTACTATATTTTGAACTCTTCCATGAGACCGAGTCATTTCTCCTACTTTGAGAAAGAAAGAAAACAAACAATGCCAGAAGGTACATAGATTGGAAAATGTGCTTGTAGCCAAGGTGAAGTACACATGTGATGAAACGATGAACATAGTTATTGTAACAAATATAAAGAAATTGTCATCCTGACATCTGGGACTGCCCCTAAATTTCGAATTCCTAGCAATAATGTCTTAACTAAAATGTGTTCACTAGCCACAAGAAGATGGTAACATTGATGCCGGTAACATATTGCTTATAATTTGGAAACATGCAACAAAAAGTGTATCTAATATAGGTGGCACAGGTAAGTGAAGCGGCGACAGATAATGTGTAAGAAAATATTGAAAAGAAGAGAGTGAATGTTCATATCCTCGTACTGTTGATGCAGCCAGAAAATGTTGTACCAGTTGAATTTGGTGAGGGACCAGTTCGATGGTAGAATGTGTTCTGGAACGGAAGTTGGAATGTGATCACGACGGGTCAGTGCAGCAAAGAGTCGTCGTAAAGGACAGACCGGTGAAATGTTCGATCATGGTTTTCATGCATAGAAAATCTTGCGAGGGCGCGAAGAGCGAACTGAATCTCTTCGGCATGAGGCCGACTCAGATCAGCATCGACGCCGGACAATGGGTGGAACATCAACAAATCACCTCCCTCGATTCGTGCGATCCCTTCGAAATCTTGCTACCCGGATCGGGAGACGCTTACCAGGATCTGGCCTATACGTACCAGTTCGTGCGAGCGAAGGTGACCAAAAGCAACGAACGATCATCGACGCGAACGAGCCGGTGGGTCCGGTGAATAATTGGTTGCATTCCCTGCTCAGTAAAGTCGACGTCTATCTGCACGACAAACTCGTGACCCCTTCGACCAATACATATATGTATCGTGCATACACCGAAAAGGCGTTGAGCAACGATTACGAAGCCAAAAACACGCCAAGCACAATGACATCAACTTCCTTGTCGTGTTCGTGGACGGTCAACAGGTTCCCGCCAAACCCCTGCAACCGAATTTAGCCGAGGGCCAGTATGTCAGTAGTTACGCCAACCTGTTCGTCTCGACCTTCAAGGTGTCGCAGGATGTTGGGAACGACCTCACTCACTCCTACTTCTGTGACGGGTACACCATCTTCGGTTTCGATCTCACCCAGTGCTTCCAACTGGCATAAAAAGGCAACCTGCGTATCGAAATTCGTTTCGGCACGGAACTCGCCCAAACCGTGGACGTCGTCGTATACGGTGAATTCGAGGCTGTGCTGGAAATCGAAAAAAGCAGGAACGTCATCTACGATTCCTGATAAACACCGAACAGACCACGTGACTCCTGGCGATGAACGTGGAAATCGTCAACAACGTTGTTCCAACGGACGGGCTGCCGACGATTATAGGGGTCATGCCTCAGTTAGACTTCCTGTAGTATGTAGGGCAAAGTAAATTTGGATATAGGGCGTTTTAAAAATAATCATACTATCTGACATAAGTGCATTTGTGCAGGGACATTACCAGGTTGGCTTGTTGAAGCTGAGAGTGAATGTTGGTGGACTTTTAGATGATTTTAATAGGCGGATGGATATTTGTGGGTTTTTTTGGCCACTAGACACGTGTGCGTCGTAATTCATGCTAATATTGGAAAACATTGAGGAGTGTCGCACATGCAGGCATATTACAATAGCTAGAAATGACTAATTTTGATAAAACGCGACCACCATATCAGTGGGATGATGACAGCGGCTAGACAAAAACTTAATTAAAAAGAATTTTTAATGGTCGCGTTTTCTTATAATTATCCAAAACGTTAACATGGCCACAAATGGGAAATGTAACTGCCGGCTGAATCCAATTAAACGGAAGTCGTGAACTCAGTACGGTTATAATTTTTTTAAATGCTTATATTTTGGTCCATGTTGTTAGCCTAATTGTGGATATTGCAGGTAATTTGGATGAAATAATTAGATTGCTATAACACATTTCTTAGAATGTTTATAACTTGGAATTCCGATAATATAATGCGGGGGTCATATTTAAAAACAAAAAAATAAATAAAAAATGGCTGCTAACCTGCCTCGTGTTGTATGTGTTTGACATAGAAAATTGTCGGTATCATGCTAGTTAATAGTAAATTATTGCATATATGTTATTGATTTAATCTAGTCAACAGGATAATTACTTATTAAGCGCCGCTATTATTAAAACTTGTTAACCGTCTCATTTAGGAGGTGCCCTATAACCGATCTACTAAATATAAACATGTCAAATAAATGAACATTTTAGTTTTGTACTATAACGATTGATAGTGCACGAGCTGATATATTGCGCAATTTTATGTTTAATATGATATTTCATTGCTAATAAATACAATTTATTTATTTTTCATATGCTAAAATAGCATTATAGAGCTTGTGGTAAGCTAAAAGTCTGCAATAAGCAATTTTTAATATCAACTATAACTGTTGCCTTTCCAAAATGTCTATTCACCACATATCAATACCAATTTGATGTTGTGTGCAGTACTTTGCAACCCTAACCGTAGCTAACCCCATCTCTAGCTAACCCCATCCCTAGCTGACCTACTATATATAAAAAAATACGAATAAATGTACATTTAATTTTAATGTTGTGTCATAACGTTTGATGTGCATCAGCTGATAACTTACGGTTTTTAATGTTTAATAAGAACTTTGTTTGTTAATAAACACAGGTTTTTAATTTTCCATGTGTTAAAATTGCACGAAAGAGCTTGTGGTAATAAAAAAACTAAAAATAAGCAATTATTTTTGTAGAAAATAATCGTTGCGTTTCATAAATATCTAGCCACCACGTCTTAATACGCATTTCATGTTGTATGCAGTTCTCTGAAAGTGCTAGGGCACAAGGAAATGAAGGTATGCAAATATAAATGTATCTAACCCCATCTCTAGCTAAGCCTATCCCTGGCTAAACCCATCTCTAGCTAACCCTATCCCTAGGTAACCATAACCCTTAAGTGGTTTAAATAAGATATAACCATTCCCATAGACACAGGTTGCTAGGGAAAAGTGAACAGTTTGCTTGAAAAAGGCAGACAGCAGTAACAATCACGAACAGTCTGGTACAGATCGGATGCCAAAATGGACATTTTTTCAAAATTAGGGGGTATGGTACAGTTTGTGGGGGAGTAGGCAGCTATTTTGCACTAGAGCAGTCATTGGTGATATGTTAATGTGCTCCGATACATTGGTCACTTTATTTAACAAATTTCGATAAAATAGTTGTATGTTGGTTGTGTCACTGCAACTGAAAGCATTGCATATATCAGCATTTTCAAATCTGGCCGCAACGGGTGTCTGGTAATGTGATGCCCCTTTATTTTGGTGTTTCCAAATCAAGCAGTACGCCTTGTATTTTCTCAACTAGAAGCATGACAGCAGTCGTATAAGCAATAACATTTAATAACTCTGACAAATTGGAAATCACAAACAAATCTTGTTAAATGTGAAACATTGTAAATTTTCTGAAAAATTACGCCAAGTTTGGTTAAAATCAAGCAATTAAATATATATTAATTTGAAAATAAATTAATTGGTATATCTAAAGAGATAGTAAGCCGACTTCATTGGATCGCAATGCTCTGATAATCTAATATATANTATATATATATATATATATATATATATATATATGATGTATAATTTATCAAGTTTCAGAATGGACCTATCATTAAATTCGAGGCGAATTCGAGGCGGTGCTGGAAATCGGAAAAAAGCAGGAACGTCATCTACGATTCCTGATGAACACCGAACGGAAGGGCTGCCGACGAATATAGGGGTCATGCCTCAGTTAGACTTCCTGTAGTATGTAGGGCATAGTAAATTTGGATTTAGGGCGTTTAAAAAATCATACTATCTGACATAAGTGCATTTGTGCAGAGACATTACCAAGTTGGCTGGTGGAAGCCGTTGAGAGTGAAATGGAGGATTCTTAGATGATTTTAATATGCAGAAGGATATTTGTGATTTGTTTGGCCACTAGACACGTGTGCGTCGTAATTCACGCCAATATTGGTAAACATTGAGGGGTATCGCACATACAGGCATATTACAAGAGTTAGAAATGTATTATTTTGACAAAACTCGACCAGCATATCAATTGGATGATGACGGCGGCTGGTGAAAACTTTTAGAAATTTTTATGCTCACTTTTTCTTATAATTATGCAAACCGTTAACATGGCCACCAATCAGAAATGTAACTGTAGGCTGAATCCTATAGACGCTTATCCGATCGCTTTCGTGTGCAACTCTCACGACGACGATAGACCCGGTTAACGCCGGACTTTTCTGAACGTGGGCGATAATAGAAGCATCGAGTACTTCTGTTCGTACGGACTACCGACTTTTGACCTAATTAATGTGAGTTTTTAACGAATCCTTTTGACCTGTTGGCCTAATTAATTTAATGTTTTATCTTAGTAATGTGACTTTTAACTTTATAACTTTAACATTTGACCTAATCAATTTGAACTTTGACCTACATGGTTTGACCTACAACATATTTAAGTTGACCTCCAACTGACCGGATGTTACTTCACACCGGAAACGAAGTGCATGCCGGGAGGAACCAGAAGTACCGTAGTGTTGATTTTTGGAATAATTGTACAAAAAAACAACCATAACAACATATAGTATACACTTATCTGACCTTATATTGTTTAATACAATTCTAAGGAGAAACAATCAAGCTAAAATACTGCTAGGTAATCGTCTTCTTTTCCGTTACCTTGCCTACATAGAAAACTGAATACTTATTTATGCAGTTAGCGAATCATTGGACAACATGTTATAATATTTTTGTGTCACCAAATCACAACATTAATCGGCCGTGTGATGCACATTAATTGTAACAAGCGGACAGTTTGATACGAGTCTGGCGGTAGAACTGTCGCACGTCTTCCCGGAACTGCGCACTGGCGACGCCGTAGATGAACGGATTGACGACAGAATTTGCTACCATTGCTCGTTTCAGTGCCGTCGAGATGTTAACGCCCATTTGCATCAACCATGTCGGCACCCAGCAAATTATGAAAACTATCGTGATAATGAGTAACAACGTCACATTTTTTAAAGCTTTGGATTGGTTCGTTATTATATTACTAGTAGCAGTCACTGGCACTGATTTCGTTGCACTATTCTGCACATTTCCTTCAACTTTCATCGAAATGTTCGAAGGTCCTGGATCATTGGCCTGGGCAGCGTCCTCTACTGTTGAGATTACTTTATGTGAAGTTCCGGGTTTTGATGGTCGGCTTACGCTTTGAACACCGACTTGATTCTGTGAGGGTCTGACTTTTTTCAACAGAGCAGCCGCCATTAGAGTGTAGCAAGTGGTCATTATTAATGAACAAGATATAGACACGAACGATGCTGAAATTATAACAAGACGGTTATACCTCATCAAATTCGCCACAGTCGTCAGTAACATGAATATCGTTGCAGCCACAGCGATGATAATTACATACTTCTTCGCTCGCTTTGGGTCCATGCTGAACGTGTGTGGACGTTTAACAGCAACAAGACGCTCGATCGACACAAACACCAGAAGAAACATAGAAAATGTGATTGATGTATTGATTATAAAGGAAAATGACAAATTTGCCACTTTGTCCGTAACAGGGGTGGAAAAGAAAAGACACGGGCAAACGCAGACCACTAAATCGGCGACGGCCAGCGCAAACATATACACTCTCGTCGATGTTGTCATCTTTCGGACATATACCGCAAATACAAGCACATTTCCCGGCATCCCTAGCGCGCACAGAAGAATTGTAGCAATGTTAGACGAATCGCCTCGGCGTATTATACTGTTCGTTGCCAAAGCCAAGCTGTCGTTGAAGACATGTTGCGACGTCACACTTGAATCCTTGGTCATGTTGAATGCATTAAACGATTCCATAATGAAAGCTTGTTCACAGCCAGTCAGTCATAAGCATTGATGTCGACATCTATCACAAGGAAAAGAAAAGCACACAACATTTAGAAAAAGTATTAACAAGAACAATCAATTGTTTTGAAAGTAAATGTGCCCCGCTTCAGCAAAAGCAGGAATAAGTCGGAAACGCTGAGCCTGGCTATTCCAATTCAAAGTGTGCGAAGGGGTGAATTAGCGTAAATATCCTAGATTGCTGTCATGGTATTATAAGGTCATAAGACGATTGTTAACTTTGAACAATTACGATGTTTCGTAGAACTATGAATATCTTAATGAACAAAGACAAATTAAACTTCGCTCAATTCAGATGTATCGTATCCACTGCACATCACGCCTACCCCCGCAATATTGACATCATTGGAAAGCTGACCTATTATGGGATACATTGAGACCAAACGTAAACAAAACCATAGTATTCACTGATTAATAATTAGGACGTAATCATGCGACACGAATCGCAATAGCTGATTGGGTAAGCTAGAAATGAGCATGCGCAATCGCTCTGAACATTGGAATACGACCTATACCACCACGCGCAGCCATGTTTGTTTTGTTTTGAGTTCGATGCAAGGAAATAAGATTTTATTGATCAAATCTCCGTTTATTATTCAATTATTTAGTTGCTGTTGACTGGGATATTTAGTCGAATCAGACGGATGAGATGGCGACAATGAAATTAACATGATTTATGAGGACAAAATTGACGAGGAACTTCATACGATGTGCCTTTGTTATTGAAATATATGAATCTACTTTAGTAAACTTCAAAGCTGTTTTTCTCAGAATATTTTTTCGTCAAATAACCCGGGGCACATTACCTTTTTCAAACGATAAATCAGCAACTAATATGGCTTTGGTACCATTGGAAAGCCATTACAAGTGTCTCTAATGTGTTACCTTTATCTCAAAATGTAATTTTCCGACTTATTCCTGATGCCCCTGGAGCGGGTCACAAATAGTTATTTGTACTGATTTCTTAGTTTCACCAACATGTAGCATTCATCATCAAAATCATAGTAGCCTATGTAAAGCATACACATTACCTAGTGCGGCGTTGTCATCCATGGCATGCTGACATTATGCGAAAAACTCACGTGAGTTGTACATTTCACAGTATGCTGTGGCGAAATACTTATTAGATCCGCCTTCCTTGTGACTAGATGCGATTTTTTGTTGAATTCTCTATCACTCTTCAAGAACACCGCTAGACATCCGCACTGTCCACGATAGCATGGCGAAACTGCAAATCTGCTACTGAGCCAATACTATATATAGTAATTACATATGCCATCCAATCAAATGCGCGAACATTGCATGAAAGGGTTGCCACTTATCTTGCCACTGAATGGACGATGACTTAATAAAGGCTACCTGAAATAGCCCGTGACGCGTCTGATAATAATAATTTAATGCAATTGTGAAGAATTGCTGTTTCAACAAATGATACATCGTACCAACAATATCGCTTACTGGTATTAAACAAATTATTACATTCGGAAGAAACATTAAACGTATTGATCTCAATGATTAGTTGAGAAGCGAACAATTATAGGTAGTGAATAATACATTTGACTTACAATTAACAGTGACTTATCATGGAATACATACATTAGATGCAATACACTCAAGGCCATGCACACACTAGGATTCATCAAAAGTAATTTTCACATAAATCCTCACAACATCTCAAGAAACAGTCATGTTATGGCCTAGTAAGCCCACATGTCGAGATGGTACAGAGGAGACCAGCAAGGAGAGTTCTAGACCGGTACAACTCGAATGTGTAACACCGCAAATGCCTCGTGTCAGCTCCAGATTAATTCCAAAGCATAAGATAATCAGCAACATTGTATATACGAATTTAATGCAATGTCTCTCTCCAGCGACTCTCACTTCCAGACACACAGACCCCTTTAGCTATTTTCAAACCTGTGCTAAGCAAATTCATACAGGATATTATTAATTTTCAGAAGTAAAGTAAAGTGGATTTCTCTTCCCACGTAAGTTAACATAGCATTTAGAAGAAAGAAGAAAATAAAGAAATGCATCACGACGCTAGCGTCAGAACACACACATCGGCTGATCTGACGTTAGAATAACTTCGAACGCGACTGAGGATGCGTTGGTACAGATACGGGATTGTTTTAAGACACGTACAGTAATCGTACGAATAATGAAAATTGGTAATATCATTGCTTCTGACACATCAACAGAAACATGAATCACAAGCTAGCCATATGCATTGTGTGGAACATACTGTCTACATTCGACGTATTGCCACCTGGCGGTTAACATCATGACATTCCGGGTACCGACTGTTATAATTGTCTTGATAATTTTGATTAAATCCGTAGGTTGTTATCGTAGCATATATCGCATTATACAAAGCACGATATTTTTAGTTGATAGGTTCGTCATCCATTGGATCGTTAGGTGTCCGTAAACACCATGTGTCCGTTGGGCTGCGCCCCGTGATAACAGCTTTGTATTTATCAAGACGTGTTGCCAGTGGAGATTTTAAATGCATTCAATTGTGGATAGTGTTTGCATTAAACATGTGTCTAGAAAAACAATAACTTTCGCGTTTGTTTAAAATATGTTTCGTTACTGGATTACATGTTGTACTGTCGTAACGAGTCGTAAACAACAATGATGTGGCACGAAGAACCAATCGCCTATACCATTCCATCAGATATTCGTTTCACATTCCATAAAAGTGAAGCCTTTCAGCAGATCTCCATTGCCGCAAATTTATCACAAATAAAAAATGTGGTGGCAAAAAGAAATGGTTGCCTGGGCCTCGACGTTGTTGATTACGATTTGTTACGTCATTGCATCAGGCAACTAAGAAATGTAATATAGTTTCAAACAAAAACGAACGTTGCTGTATTTCTAGACGCATGTTCAATGCAATATATATATATATATATATATATATATATATATATATATATATATATATATATATATTATTGCATTGACATTGATAATTACCTTGGCAAACATTAGGAGTTTACCAAATGAAATAAAGATGTGCAGCATATTCATATCATATGTAAGTTGTGACAGTGGTGAAATGGTTAGTGGCGCCAATGGTGGGCTATGTATGCGCCTCATTCGAGTCAGTTACCATTATAATACTGCGTTGTAATCCGGTATGCACTGAATACAAGGCAACGATATCTTTCCACAAATTCAATGCAGCTGTCCAGAGTATGTCCATGTGCAGGATTGTCTGTAAACTAGGTTAAGCCGATGTCCGTTCTTGGAAGTGCCAACTGGCGCTGCAGTTTAGTTAATTTGTACCTGTCGCCCACCTGGTGCAGTTTAATTTAATTTAGCAACATTTACCAATTTACCCGCCCGTCTTAGATTTGTGTCAACCTTGTTTTTAAACATATTCACGCTGCTAGCATTATATAGTATGCAGAAATGGTGTCCTCTGTGAGAAATATTACTTCCTGATACCTAATCTATACTGATTCTTGTAATATGTTGACTCATGGCCCCGTTTTGACATGATCCCGCCCGCCCAAAAGTTTTTATCCAAGGTGATTCATATTCACTGTTATTATTTAAGTTGATAAATAATTTGTATATTATCACTGATCACTTTGAATATTTTCCTTGTATTAGCTTAATCCATAAATTAGCCATAATTTGCTTAATTTGTATCACTAGTTGTGGTCTGAATAGTTCGCCATATGTCATATATTTAGAAGTNGCAATACAATGCTACGGATTAGGTGCTTTGATCTTCGCACAATAGAACGAAGTGTTGTGTTATTGTTATGTCTGCCCCTGTTGCACACCACAACAAACTTATTATCAGACCGTAAAACATATTACCGTCGCATATAATAAGGCATATCTACTTCATAAAAACGCAAATAATTGTTTTCAGAACATATAAGATATTATTATAGTGCACCAATATGCTCCCGTTAAACGTAAAAAAATAAAGAATCGCAGAATGACCCTTCAATTAGCGGCGTCTACGTATTCAAATAGCTCACGCATAACAGCAACGAACGCAGGCAGAGAATATGATCAAACGCATTTAAACATTTAAATATGGATAAATTAATTGACATAACATATTTGGGAGCACCATATTGACACAATGACGCTTACATTTATATGTTGAGATTATTCTAACAAGTGAATTTAGTGAATTCAAAAATTTTACTCGAAACATATGTAAAGGCATTGCCCTCATATTTATACTATATTTTCTCAGTCAGTATGACATGGCTTAAGAGTAGAAAAGTATGGAGTGCGCTTTATAAAACCTTTAAAGGTCATTTGATAAAATATTATGGTTAGAGTTGACAAATTACTTTGTTATCGCATGCTGCGAGGAATCGCGGGCTCTTATGTGACCAGCGGCTCTGATGTAACCATACCTTTCGCATGAATGTTCCCATTACGAGTAGGAATGGAAGTGTTGTTTTTACAAATAAAGTATTACTAAAACAAAATATTTGGAGAGTGACACAGAATATTTGTTGTACATTTACGTGTGGGGTGTATGCAGATATCTCAGTTATAAAGTATTACAGCTGGATAGCTATCGTCTAACCAAAATGACTGCGGTTATCTTAGATTGGCATCAGTGTTCAACTTGTCATTAAAGAGGGAGTGATTCCTTTTGAATGGAAAGAAGCAAACAGACCAGTGAATTTAATATCAGTGATTTGCAAGTTATTAGAAAGGTCAATTAAACACCACGTACAGTGGATTTCCTTTTTAAGTATAAAGTATCAAATCCATCTCAACATAGACTTCTAAAAAGCGAAGTCAACTTTGGCTAACATGCAATTTTTATATAATATGAAAAATGTAAAGAATACAAGATGGCGACCATAAGTATGCTACAAGTGGTTGCCGACTATGCGAAAAAAGACTATATTTCATGTTCCGCGAACAAGAAACATAAGAACATGACAACATTAATTGTCCATGTGGTATCATATGAGGAGAATTACGTAAGATGAGCATTTCGTGAAATTTTTACCTTTCTAAGCATCAGTCCTCTTCATTGTCACCATGTAGGATGTACTTGCCGCTCTCATTTTGGCAGGCCTGTCCACCCTGGCATGCGCACAATGGTGTAAATGTCATGTCAGAGCTGTTGCAGCTGCACTTGTTCGTGCTACATGGCATTTCACTCCGACATGAGCATTTGATCAGCTTTAACAACCCAGTTGGAGGTATCTGGGGGGACAGTAGTTAGACGCAGTTCTCGCATCCTCTTGTGACCAACCGTAAGATGTAGGGTCTAGTACAGGTGGGTTGGGATCCAAAGCATGAAGCCAAATTGCTACTTGCAGATGGGCTCTGGTTACATTTTGTTCGAACGCTTCACTTGTGGGTGGTAATGAACACAGCTTTGGTGCGGAAGCCGGGCTCCTGTTTACTTTATAAAACCAAATTTTTTGGCGTGCTTCCGTCATCGAATGACATCTTTGCTGACCATAACAGGCCAACATGAAGTGTGTGGCCTGGTCCACTACTTCCGAAAACGGTGGCCCGCCTGTGTTTCCCAGTAAGTTGAGAGAACGTTGGCCATGTCTCAGAACTTTCAGAGCTGCAACCTTGCCAACGCCAAAGTATGACGTCACAGTATCACAACTTGTGAGACCGTGAGCAGCTAGTAGATATGGGACGATGGAGCTGTGATATCTATGACACTTCGTCCTTGAATAGGCGAAATCATTATAACAGTTCAGGCTATTCTGCCCTGGTGACAGAAATAAAACAAGAGAAAAAAGATGTCGGTGTCATCTGCAACGACCAGGACGGTACCATCCTCTACACGTGAAATTTGTTGCACAATCAGAGTGTCTCCCTCCTCCTACGTTGTAGCCATGTCTTGACGTTTGTTTACACAACCATTTGCGATTTCTACAGGAACCGGGTCTCTGCCAGTGACGACTAGTTTATGCTTTTGAAAGTCAGCCTTGTGCGAAACCAGATCATCGACGATGAGAGCAATCAATTGATCTTTGTTTGTGGTGATGGTTAGAACGACTTTTTGTGGGGGCAGGCGAGCTGTGAAACATAATGTGTAGACCCTGCTTGCTCCTTTGCCCTTGCCGCGCCGGGTTGCCTCCTTAGTACTGCCCTCAATGTATCTGTCGAACACCAGATATACGTAACTTGTCGCCAAGTGACCGTGTAGGTAACAGCGGAACCGGACAAAGTAGTCGTGTACAGTACCAGATGTTGGCCAAGGCACTACCCAAAGAACAAGGCACCCATCGAGGAACGTTGCCTGCACATCATGTTCATCCAGCTGTCTTGACACTTCCACCTTAAGCGCATTCTTGATATTGGATTTCGTTTTGGCATCCCTCATACTTCCATTTTCATCGAATATAGACGTAGGGATATGTGATAGTTCATGGCCCATTAGCGTAAAGCCATGGTCCGAGGAGTGATTCACAACTTGTCCAGTGACAATGTTCTGGGTCAATTGGATCTATGCAAAGTTCAAATTCATCGCGTAGATCGTTCCTGTCTTGATCGTCTCCTTTGATACTTGCGGCTGTTTCTTCTTTGTGCGAAGTTTCGGTGGATGGTCGTTCGTTATCTCTCGTTCAAGTCATCGATGATGCCATGGCTGGTATGCAAGCTGTAAGCCCAGGGTTTCAGAGTTTCCGGTTTCAGAGTTATTCCAATTATCCCACTCTGTCCATGACCATACCCCATGAAGGTAGTTTCAATGGCCATGTCACTCCAGATGCCACTGAACAGACCAACGTTGTGGTTCACCGTGTGCTGTCCGTTGATGAATTGCGCACGTTTGCCATCGGGCAAGCGTCGTTCGTCGTTCGTAGATAGTAGAGTGCGTACCGGGCATAGTGGACAAGCCCTGCAGCATAGAACAAAGGGACCATATCCTTCACCGGTTCAAGATGCAGAGCCCAGTCTGCATCTCGCTCTGCTCGATGTATTTGATAATCACGAAGACGGGCTTGATGAGACAATCCACCCAAAGCGTTGTTGTTCTGTTCTGATATGCAGTGTCATCTAGTGCTTGTAGAAGATCGATCATGCATTCCAGATGGTGTTTGGCAAAGACGGGCCGAAGTAATTCCTCTACCAGCATCCTGAAAGCTCTGACATTCTGAGGGTATTTCTTGCCGCTCAGCATATGTGACAATTTGCATTTTTAGGCCACAATCTTGTTTTCTTAATTTGTTTTCATATAAATTATGGTGGAATCGCCATTCCTCATGCCTGGAAACATATAAAATAATATTTCAATCATGTCTGTATCTTGTCTGGTTGCGAAAATATGATAAACAGTAGATTTTGGCGGCCATTTTGGATTTTGTTAATTGTTTCAAAATGCTCAAGGGTGAGAACTCCACACACCTGGATGACACTATACACATGCATAATGAATAATAAAAAAAACTATATCAGGACAAAAGGGATTAACCCCTCGGCTGCTGGACTATATGAGATAAATATACGATACCAAGAGTACATGAAAGTACTCAGAACATCTAAAAATAATAAGAACATTCAATGTTGATTAAGCTTACAAATTATTATTAGCTTAGTTAAAATATGAATATTAAGCAACACAGATCACTTGAAAGAGTTATTGTGATTAATAAAATATATTGTCAGAACTATATTTATATGGTCTCTTAAAGTGCCACATTGAAACATTAGATGAAATTCATCGCCAATCTCATTTCTATTTCACAAAGTACAATACCTTTCATTTATATTAATATTGAACCATCTGCCTGTTTCAATAAGCAGTTTTGTGTTACCCAGTCTAAATTGAGTGAAACATTTCTTAATCTCTCCGGTAACAATGTCAAATATGATTCAAACTGGAAAACTTCTTAAAATATTGTAAAGGTAATACATTTATCATTGTGAAAAATACATTTGATGACCTTGTTTGAATATATTGGTTATGAAGTCTGATTTTAAGACACGTATTTAGCAATTCGTGATTGAAGACATTAGGAAAGTTCCAAACGTTAGAAAGACCACTTTCATATACAGTATTTTGAAAAAAGTTTTTATCCAAGGTGATTCATACTCACTGTTATTATTTAAGTTGAATAATAATTTGTAAATTTTCACTGATAACTTTGTATATTTTCATTATGCTAGCTTAATCCAGAAATTAGTCGTCCTTTGCTTTATTTGTATCACTAGTGGTGGTCTGCCTATTCACCATATATCGTACATTTAGAAGTGGATTTATTGACATGTAATATCATTCTACAGAATTCCAAGTAAAGTGTTTCAATGATATCACAATTCCAACAATACTTCACAACCATAGAACAAAATTGGTACAACAGTATGATCAAATAGTTGAAATATTATATCAATTGGAAGAAGTAATTGTCGTGACTATTTAATCAATCGGTGGACGTATGCCATAGATCACATGACAATCGTAGAACATGAAAACGCATACCGTTGTTAACAATTATGCGTACAGTGGTTAAGATTTTTCTAATTTGTACGTCAAACATTCACGTGACCGGCGAATTTTTTATTTGCTTTAATGCACGAACCATTAGAGCGGACCCCCGGGCTCGCCTACAAAATTGCAGCCCTATACACGATATGGTACGAGAAAACATACATACTGAATCACAAACTACTTTATATTATAAATTAGCCGAATTACCCGCCGTTACACCGAACTACAAATCAACCACTACAAGAGCTTATGATTCCTTGAATTGCCAATTGAAATTTCGGTAGGGCCATGCCGTGGCAATGACAACTACGTGCCCCAACATTCATAATCATGTATAACTGCCGGTGTCACGAAGCGTTCAAGAATAAAAAATACGATATTGCTACTCAAAGCCACTCCAGATCGCAACTGGTTTATCGAGAATCGTCCAATAATTTTTCATCTTTATGGTCTTATGATTATATTACTATCTGTAAATTTTGCTTTGAAACTCGTTGTTTATGAGCGCTGTAGATGTTCACCTCTCAACTACTACACAATAAACGTGGCCAATTAAAAATGCACCTGCAAAACTCTGAAGTAGTTAGAGTTCGCCTCAACAAAATACTTGGGATAAATTATATAACATAAAATATGCCTTTATAATATATGTAAGCCTGATCTATTTTGTGGACATGTTTCATTGCACTTGAATGTCCAATGTCAACAAAGGTATAAATTCACTTTGCGCATGACTAAATACTGATATCAGTTTGAATAAATTAAACATATAAGTTATTATATAACTGATCAAGATCATCACCGGACAAGTAACTAATAACTATTTGCATTAACAATCTATCCAGTGTTCTCTTTTTGTTGTGGGATTTAAGAACTCGACAACGCCATTAAACACGTCCAACACTGAACGAAGTTGTGCCAGTTTGAGAAATTCACCTGCTGAATGTGTCTTTGTTCAGAACTGTTTGAATATTATTATCTGTACATTTTTCTTTGATACATGATACATGCTAGCATCTACACAATCAGTAGACATTGTTCCATCAATGTATGTTCATCAGTGAACACATCAAACAATTATCACTTAACACTAAATACGTTTCTCAATCAAACCACATTTAAAATATTGTTCGTCTTTTATGAAGAAACACCCATAGCGTTGCTCACAATTTACATACTGTTGTTCGGAGTTACGTAATATGTACGTCAATAATCCCACCCCCGGGGAACGCGTAAAACAACACCATCATAAAACACGCGAAACTGACGGAGATACGAGTGAACAGACATATCGAGACACAAACTAAATTATATAATATATGTGCATACATTTTTGTGGCAGTGATGATTGGATGGCATCATAAAGAATATAATTTAAGTATTCAGGGCTACGGATAATTATACTACACACGATAGGGTGAGTGGCGGATTTGCAGTTTCGACATGGCCGGCTGTGTGGATGCCTAGATTTGTTGTAGAACAAAAAGGTGAAATTCAACGAGCATCAAGTCACATGGAAAGCGAATCGAATAAATAGTTTGCTTTGTCTGCATGTTCTCTTGTGATCTGTACAATTCGTGTAGGTTTTTCGCCTAATGTCCACACACCATGGATGACGGCGCTACACCAGGTAATATATATATATATATATATATATATATCGCCATCGCCAACATGAAGTATTTATCACCAAAGGTGTATTAGACGGAGTAACACACACACACACACACACACACACACACACACACACACACACACA
>SDWI01001416.1:27215-45888 GCA_009193005.1 Lamellibrachia luymesi | reverse complement strand
TGTGTGTGTGTGTGTATGTGTGTGTGTGTGTGTTACTCCGTCTAGTATGCCTTTGGTGATATATACTTCATGTTGGCGATGGCCGTTCATCTAATGTAACTCTGTATTGGAACCTAAGAAAGACTATTAGAGCAGACAAATAATTTCAAAAGAGCTTTTGAAATCAGATAAGAGGAACCTAAATGTTACAAGTTGTCAAGGTTTATACGTGACATTTACACGTCACAACCAGCCTGGATGACACTTTCCATTGTGGTGTTTTACGGAGTTTTGCGCTATTTTGTAAAGGCCATGCATCTAAAATCACATAGCTACATTGCTTTATTTGGTATCAAAATGTCTGGAATTAGGATTATTATGTATCAGTTTTGAAGGTAAACTTGATAGGAAAACATATCACAATATTTGTATGTATTGTTTTTTAAACATTTGGTTGTTCTTGTTAAAGCTGTTCTAAATGTTATGCGCTTTTATATTCTTTGTTGCCGATTTTGACATCAGTATATATGACCGACTAGCTGCGAACAAACCTTCATTATGGAATATATTAAATCATGCAATATGACATATTAATCAAGTGTGGCGCTGCGACATGTGTTAAACGACAGTTTGGCTTGGAAGAAGGGAATCGTCTACCATTGCCATAATTCTTCTGAGTGCGTTGGGGTTGCCTGGCAATTTGCTTGTAATTGCCGTTTATGTCCGAAAGATGACAACGTCAACGAGAGGGTATATGTTCGCACTGGCAGTCGCTGATTCATCTGTGTGTGTCTGCGTTTGTTGCGTTGTTATTTCGCGTTAATGAACTAATGACAATGTTAGCATCGTCCTCTATTATCGACGACATTTTCTATGTTTCTTCTGCTGTTTGTGTTGATCAAGCGTCTTGTTGCTGTTAACATCTACGCTCGTTCAGTATGGAAACGCAGAGAGCGAAGAAGTATATAATTATCATTGTTGGGGTTGCAACGGTATACAGAACAGTGTGGGACATGTCGACATTTATGAGGTATGGCATGATTATTAGAATATCAGAGAATCGTGCGTGTCTGTTTCTTGTACATTTATAACGATCACTTGCTACACTCTAATGGCGGCTGCTCTGTTGACAAAAAGTCCGAACTTCTCGGAATCAAGTCGGAGTGCTAAGCGTGATGCGATCTTTACAACCTGGAACTTCACATACTGTAATCTCGAGAATAGATGGCGCTGCCCGGGCCAATGATCCGGGACATTCCAATATTTTGACTAATGTTAAAGGAATTGTGCAGACTCGTGCAGCGAAATCAGTCAGTAACTGCTACCAACAAAATACTAAAGAACCAGGCCAAAGCTTTCAAAAGTATGTTGATGATATTAATTGTCACGATAGTCTTCATAACTTGCTGGGCGCCGATATGGTTGATGTACGTGGGCGTTTACATATCGGCGGCAGTGAGACGATCAATGATAACAGATTATGAGGTCAATCCATTGAGCTTTTCCGGGAAGATGTGCGACAATTATACCGCCAGGCGCGGATGAAGCTGCCTTCTTATTACCACTGAGTATACGCCCACACATTTTGTAAGATTAAATTAGTTTAAACTGTATTTTCATATTCGTTCATCTACGGAATCGCCTGCGATATGTTCCGGGAAGACGTGCGACAGTTCTACCGGCACAAACGTTCCAGTTAGATCAGTTAGTTACCTTAGATCAATAACGTGTTTCTAACGATCAGTTACCTTGAAGAACGGGGTACTGAAATAAAACATAACTCTGAATTTTAACGCACATCTTATTTGTGAAATGCATCTTTCTTAGTTAGATAACTTGGTGAAATTAAGTATATTTTATGAGAATGTGCTAATATTGTTTAATCATAGGTTTTATTTGTACATCAAAGGTAAGATGAACAAACTGTAAAATGCTTACTTATGGCGTTTATTGTCATGATCCCACGTTTGTTCACATTGTGCAAAACGTGCATTGATTATATGCAAGACCTACATTCGGAAAAGGAGTTATCTTAAATATGGGTACAATAAAGATGTAGATATGTTGCGTATCTTGCTTAAAGTATACACATTTGTGTTTTATGAATACAATAACGGCGTCGTGTTGTCTTAATGTCATTGAATGTTTTTAATATTCGCTGATATACAGTAATATAGTTTTACATCTAACAATGACTATTGACGTTTAACGAATAACAAATTATATGTGTAGAAAATATAACATCCTTTCGCGGTAAACTAATGACCCACCTGTTTAAACTTGTTTATCTTCCTTAGCTACCAAGAGTGCCAATTCAACTGTTTACGACTGGAACTGCTTAACTCTTTTGTGGTGTGCTGCCGAATTTGGTTCTTCCGATGATTTTTTTGCGCAATATATGTGTGTATTTATTACAATGTCAAAGGATTTTACACATATAATCTGGGTGCGTAAAATATTTGTTGCTGCTACGATACATTGGTAAGTTGGGTAAAATAAAAAAATTACATATATAAACTTAGTTTTTGTATTACATATGCCTAGACCACTCACAGAGATCAACGACATATTAAATATGTTGATGATTTTCATTATCACGATAGTTTTCATAACTTGCTGGGCGCCGATATGGTTGATGTACATGGGCGTTTACATATCGGCGGCAGTGAGATGATCAATGATAACAAAGTCAGTCCAGTGCGCTTTTCCGGGAAGATGTGCGACAATTATACCGCTAGGTGCGTGTGAAGCTACCTTCTTATTACCACTGAGTATACACCCACACATTTTGGAAGAATACATTAGTTTAAACTGTATTGTCATATCCGTTCATCTACGGCCTCGTCAGCGATATGTCCGTGAAGACGTGCGACAGTTCTACCGGCGTTTCGCTTGTTACCACTAAACTTCTACTGCATGATCGAGCTGCTGGACAGTGGATCCATAACGTGTTTCTAACGATCAATTCCCTTGATGAATTGGATGCTGAAATAAAACCTAACTCTGAATTTCACCCACAGCCGATTTGCGAAATGTTTCTTTCTTTGTAAGGTAACTTGGTGAAATGAAGTATATTTTAATAAAATGTGCTATAATTGTTTAACATTAGATTTTATTTGTACATCGTAGGTAAAATAAACAACTGTAAAATGCTTATTTAGGGCATGGTTTGTCGTGAACCCAAGTTTATTCACATTGTACAAAATGTGCATTGATTACAGGCAAGACCTACATTCGGAAAAAGGTTGTCTTAATTATGTGTGCATTAAACATGTTGATATGTTGCATATCTTACTTAAAGTATACACATTTGTGTTTAATGAATACAATACTGACGTCGTGCTGTCTTAATGTCATAGAGTGTTTCTAATATTCACTGATACACATTAAGACAGTTTTGTATGTAACAACGGCTATTGACGTATAACGAATAATACATTATTTGTGTAGAAAATATAAAAACCTTTCGCCGTAAACTAATAAACCACCTGTTTAAATTTGTTTATCCTCCAAAGCTTCCAAGTGTATCAATCCTGCTGTTTAGAAATGGAACTGCTTAACCGTTTTTAGTGCGCTGCCGAGCTTTGTTCTTCCGACGATTTTAGCGCAATATATGTGTTTTATATTGTATAATTGTATTGTGTTTGGTGTCGAGCAAGTACAAAACCAAATATTTACTGTGTGTATTGTGTCATATTTATTTTTATTGCCATAACCTGAGACGACGAATTGGTTAATAATACCATCATACCTTCTTATTGATATTCCCAATCAACCACTTCGCATTCTACAAAATATGTCATCTAGAGAGGAACATCATTTAAACCAAGTATTTTTATGTCCAAGTCAACGTCTAAGTAAATTGGTATATGTATATATGTTAAGTAATAGTATGCGAGTTAGCAAGATGTTGCAATTTGCTTGTTGCGGAATGAAACCAACCGTTGCTCTAGAAATATTTTTTTTTTATATATGTAACAGTGATTTTTACAAATGTGTCCATACACGATAAATGTAACATAGTTAAATCGTACGGTACCCACCAAGTGGCACTGCCGAACATTGTAGCGGGAATATCAACCTAACGCAAACACCGCTCCATTGTCTTCATTCAGGCATTTCGAAGCAAATTAAAAATACATCACTCATTTTAGGCACTGCGCCTTCTTGATATAATCCCCATCTTATTTGCATATATACAATGACATCGCTGAATATTTAATTGCTAACTATGTAAATTAGTTGTTTCAATTAGTACTTCTAATATACTTAGAAGTGCTATATATACATATATATATATATATATATATATATATATATATATATATATATATATATATATCACAACGCCATTTGAATAGATGACACCGCTATGTTTAGCTGAGTTTGGCTGCATTGATGCTTCAGTCCGCAGGTGGAGTTGACCGATTTGAGTGTGGAAATTTCAAACACAGCTAGAAGCAGCATCTCATCAAGTTACTGGCAACCATGTCAACATGATCAACTTAGAATGAGTTAGATTATTAACCAATGGTCGCCGCCAAGCTCATGTCCGGATGTGTCGCAAATGCGCGACCGACCGCTCCCTCGCTTCTATACGAGAGTTGATCAGGACAAATGTCCCTGTAAAGAACTAGTAAATTTCATTATATTAATAATCTGGAGGATCGTTTTTTATCAGCTTGTAATGTAATTTTACATTTATTATACTGTTGTGCACACGTTTTAACAATTCCCCAGGCATAGCATTTTCCACGTAATAAACAAGGAGTTTGGAAAACGTCCCAACTTTTGATTTTTAGGTTGAGGCGTTTTCCAAATTGTTTTATTTATTTTAATCTTAACAATCAGGAGGCAAACTGCTTTATCAATGTTTTCAATACTTATGTATGTTCACATGTGTGGTACTTGTGTACTTTTAAAACTATTTGTTTAATCTGTGTTAATCTTGTTATAATATCTTCATATTATCAATGAGTGTATTTGATTATTTATTAATAATCGTTCAAATGGGCGGGCTACACATAAATGAATAATTGCTAGAATTTCGATTAGCCATTGACCTCCATGTACATCAGATGTATTTGTGTTAGTTGATAATCCTTTTAATTCATAAGTATATAAATATAAGTATTGTCTACTGTACTTTAAGTATTTTCATATTTACAATCCAATATCTTTATTCTGGTCTCAATAGGGCACACACACACACACACACACACACACACACACACACACACACACACACACACACACACACACACGCACATATGATACCTTGGCGAACAATATGTACGGAACAGTGTAAGATTCACATCTATGGAAAACATGTAACATTTACGTCACACCGCCTTGCGCAAATAAGGTTCTGCGTTGGCTGTTTATATCCGCGTCTTCAGAAAGATCGCATGTGATTTAATACCAAATATAATAATGTGCATCTACCACATTAAGAATTATGCCATTCATAAAGTGTAGAATAGTACACACTTTCAATATTTGTTTACCTGAATATCACAATAGCACTATATTTGCTTTATATTCAACAATATGGCTTATTCCAGATACATTATGTGATTACTTAAATGTCCATTCACATTACAGCCAATATTACACAGTTTAAATTGAAATATATGGAAATATTTACTGACCACCCAGATATATAAACGAAAATTACCGCACTTTTATAGATGAATTTAATTTTGTTGGGGGTCGGTCACAGTGGTTTACTTAGTGGCGCAGTTATCCCAAATACCAAGTGAATTGTAAATAACAGTCAGTAGTGGCTTAAGTATTACTGATTTAATTTAACAATTATAATTTGTAAACACCTTTGGGGCCGGCATGATTGCTGTGGTTACGTGATGTATGTCATGTATGCCTAGTTTCCGGCTCGTTAATACATTACATGTAATTGTTTGGCCTATTTCAATCTACATTTAACTTGTGTTGTTATTTTGCATAAATGAGTTTAGCGGCACATAAATGATTGTATGCGGGATAACAAAGCAATGAAAGTGTTCGAGATTAGATCAACCCTGGTATCGAGGGTATTTAAACAGTCGCTTGACCAAGATCCTGCCTCACCCGATTTCTAAGCTAGCTTGTGCTGTTGTGAGACTTGCTCTGTAAATATTCCGAATTTCTAGTGTTACCTGTTAATCGTTATCCATTGCTAAATGTTTGGTTTTATGCAATACCAGTTTTGCTAGACAATTCATTGTTGCGTGATATTAAAATGAGTTTTCATTCATACCCTTCTCCATAAGATAGACAGCGAAATCGATAGTTGGATTATTAAGAAACACTTAATGTTTTGACTCTTAATCGGGGTTCGCCGAGCGGTTATATATATATATATATATATATATATATATATATATATATATATGAGACTAAGAGGATACCAAATAGAAGTGTTTAAAATAGTGAACGGTTATGAGGATGTTGATAGGAATATGTTCTTCAAACTTAAAGAAGGCAGTAGAACCAGAGGACACAAAGCAGCATTAGTTAAGGAGCAGTGTAGGTTGGACATGAGAAAGTACTCTTTCTCACAGAGGGTGATAAATGAATGGAACAAACTGCCAAATGATTGTGTTAATGCTAGTAGTGTGAATATGTTTAAAAATAGAATTGACAGATATCTGATAAGGGCGGGCTACACATAGATGAGAAAATTGTTGGACTCTCGATAAGCCAATGGCTTCCTTGTCCACTTGTCATCTGGAACTTGTTGTTCGAGGTGGCAATCTTGTTAAATCTTGTTAAATATGCGATGTTTTTTGGGGTGCTGACAGCATTTGGTGGCGCCTCCTCTATTGTTAGCCTTAACTAGAAGTCCAGACACAGCAACTTGACCAGTATGCAAACGGTGGCGCAAATGGTATCGTCAATGGTGGTACGTAGCCCCGCTATAGCAGGTGATTGATCGGTAGCGGCTTTGTGCTGGACAAGTGATATTTCACATCCAGTTGACGTTTCTGCATCGCAGAGTGAGCAACGTTCGTTTCCGCTCCTTTTAAAAGTCCCACGCACCCTCCTTAATATTGCGTTAACAGTTGTTACCCAGTTGCTATCTTACACATCAAGTCGTGCATTATGTGAAGATACACTGTGATACACTGAAGACAGAGAGATAGTTCAAACAGTTTTTTTAATTTGTTGATGCTTTTTTCCTGTTATAGTTTGGTACACGAGGCTTTGCATTAACGCTTTTCCGTCCACTGAGTTTTCAGTAGTGTACGCATAATTTTCAGTGCGGGTAATTTTAACGAGTACATTTTGTGTGTCTGTTTGGCTCTCCATCGGTGTGATGCGTTAGTGGTTATTATTTGATTAATGTAAATAAACGTAACACATTTATACATTGTGTTTTGTGTTACCATAATTTTCATTATGAATTGTTTACGAATGTTTGGGTGGGTAGCCCACTTTTTTCATTCAACATGTTGGGCTGGGGGTTTCGAGTACCTCAGCCTTTCTGTTTGTACATGTATGTGTATGGTTAATCTACTTTGTCATTACGCCCCTACTAATGAACTTGTAGATAATGGTAGGAGTGACCCCCACCGGTACCACGAATTGAAAATAACAGTCATCAGTGGCATATATACTACTGATAGCGGGCAGCTGTTAGGCATAATTTAATAATTATTGTATGTAAACACCTTTTGGGGGCCGGCGTGCTTGCTGTGATTATGTGATGTATCTCATTTTGATGATGTATGCATGCCTAATTTCCGGCTCATTAATACATTAAATGTCATTCTTTGACGCATTTCAATCTACACTGGACTTGTGTTGTTATTTTGCATAAACGAAAATTACCGCACTCTTATATATGAATTCACTATTATTTTAAAACTATTCCAAAATTCCAAATGTGAAGTAGTTATTGCCAGTGACTATAATATAAACTTGAACATAAACTTGCTAAAAAAACAATAAAAAAACAGTATTTTGTGAATATTTAGATACCATTTTTGCACAGTGTTTCTCTCCAGTAATCACGCTGCCCACTAGATTTTCTGCAAGAAATTGTACTCTTCTGGATAATTCGCTATGCAACTATTCAACGGGCATCTTAACAAATTGTATTTCTGATCATCAGCCATTCTTCATCATCATTGACCTCATACATATTCATAAATATATGCATAAATTTATGAAATCAAATTCATATGATTAAACTATGTTATCAATTTCAAACGGACTATCGTTTCATCCAACATAATTCAGAAATTAAGCATTGATCGAATATCCGATCCAAATGACAATATTAGCACTCTAGATAATGTTATCCAACGGTGTAAATATGCACATTTGCAAAATAAATACATACAAAAATATATAACAAACATATACATAAACAATCAAATTGGATTACTAGTGCTATAGTGAGATATGTATTAGTGATCAAATGTGCAAACGGTTTAAACAAATGCCAATTTAATCAATACTGCACGACGGTCTTAAAACCAACGTACGCAACTACAACAATATACTTAAAAAAAGCAATAACCTTGCGAAGAAAACACATAAAGAAAACGTGGTCAACAACCAAAGAGATTATTGAAAAAATCAGTGAGCGAAAACAATTACAAGAATATTTTATTATTGATGGATTTACGGTAACTGACAAACGTGTTGTTGTAAACACATTTAACGACTTCTTCACTGGCATTGGTTTGAAATTAGCAAATAAAATCAAATGTAGGCACTACCTGCAACAACTATCTAGAAAAACCCAAGTAGGCATGCTTGTCAATTTAAACCAGTTGATGAAGAAACTGTCTGTGAAACCTTTGACATGATACAGCCTAAATTATGTTGCAGTATTGATGATATTTCAGTTAGGCTTTTGAAAACAGTAAACTTACTTGAATACTCAATCAAATGTTAGCGACTGACATATTTCCAGATATATTGAAACATGCAAACATTTATAGCAGCCAATATGACTTCTGGAAACAGCACTCCACTGAACTTACTGCTCTTGAACTGATTGATAAGAAACTGCAGATCATGGATAAATGAGAATCCCAATAAACAGTTACCATGACTTATCCATAGCTTTTGATACACTTGACAGTGAAATCCTGTTATATAAACATATATAGGTAATATCACTACCGGAGTTCCACAAGTGTCAATCTTAGGGCCCCTCTTATTTATTATTTATATAAATGACATCGCATTTGCGAGTACTGTTTTCAAATCAATGATATATGCAGATGATACAACAATGTATAGTACAATAAATATTCTTCAAGGTTCAAACAAATGACAAAATCTTAACAAAATTAATAATAAATTAGTCCAAGATAATCACATAATTAAAAACGATATAAGTTATCGTTAAAGGTAAATAAATCTTAGGTCATTGTCTTTTGTACACCGCAGAAAAAGCCAAATTTGTATATTGATGGATCAGAATTGGAATGCGTGGAGGAGTTCAACTTTCTCGGGCATCACAACTGATAAATACTTAAATTGGAAGAGCCACATAAATAAATTAGCAAATAAATTATTCAAATGTATCGGTATTATGAATAAGTTGAAGAACATTCTAACGCAAAATATATTGTTAGCTATATGTAATTATCTTATTTCGTAATACATAAATTATGCTATATTGGCTTGGGGTTACCAATTTGATCGGATTTACAAAATTAATAAAAAAAGCTATAAGAGCAGTCACTCGAAGAATATACAATGCCCATACTGAACCTATTTTTATTTTTCATACAAACATAGTACTGATATAAAAAGGCTACGAATTAGACAAATAAAAATATACAAATATGTCGAAAAACATTAGCAATGACGACACTGATACCGTTCATTTGATTTAGTTACATTTTAAAGTTGAAACGTGTTCGTAACAATTCGCCCATTACATCGCAAATCATTCCATGCGTATATACTGGTAAAAGCGTTTGTTCAAAAACACAAGGAATGTAAAACGACAAGTTCTTGGACAAAGATAGCCTTAAATTTATGAGGAAAATTAAGTAAAAACTACTTGAAAAGACGTATAAACTGAATTTTTTGTAGGATTTTGCATGCTGAAGGGCTGGAGCAGTCGGTCGCGCAAGTTAGAAACAGCCGGGCATGCGCGGGGCGCCACCCGACGGCTAATAATCTAAGTCATTTTGATTATCAAATGTGGACATGTTTGTGAGTAATTTGATGAGATGCTGTTTCTGCCTGCGCAATCGCTGAGATGTATAATACGTGTGATATTCGAATTACGTGTTTGTCACAATATTAAATACAATGAACCCATATAAACACAATATGTCATATATGCATTTGCCTAAATAATGCATTATTTACATATAACAACATAACATTAATTCCTAGACAAGCAATTTATTAAACTAAACATCAATTCAATGCATACAAATGCTGCGTTCGAATTCGCTCGTACTTCCCGAGGATACGAGTTCACAACATGGACATTGAGTTCACGACCCCTGTCAAATCGTAGTTTAAAATGAGCCCCTGTTGACCACAAGTAATAACGAGTTCACTGGTATCGTGAATTTGTACTCACGAGCACATGGAAAAATAACATAATACTATATTACGAAACAGAAACATAATACCTGACTGTTAGACATTCGACTAAGTTACTGTTTCACACATTTCAGCTCAGTGTTGATGTACATCTTACCATTATCTGTTAATATAGTATGTATGTTTAGCTATTCCTCCAAGACGCTTTTGTTCTCGGGCGCAAATCTTTCATTGTTCATCTACGATCGCACGAAGGAGTCTCAACGTATCATATAGCAACATTAAGCAAGCACATTTAATGTAATGCGTGGTTCTTCGCCATATTGTTCAATGGTGTGCAACATGGTGCACGCTCAAAAGCAACACACGGACAGTTTGACGCACATCTGGCGGTAGAACTGTTCCACGTCTTGCCGTAGAAGTAGATGAAAGGATTCACGAAAGAGTTTATCATGATTGATCGTTTATCTACCATCGAGATGTAAATGCCCGTGTTAGACAACCAAACAGGCACCCAGCACGCTATGAAAAACGCTCGTGATAATGAATAGCATTAGCATATTTGTGAAGGCGTCAGCTTCTTTCACATGTATTGTTTTTTGGTAGCGGTCATTGGTATTAATTGTCATTCACTACTCTGCACATTTGCTTTAACTTCCGTCGAAATATATAAAGGTTCTGGATTGATAGACCAGACAGCGTCATATTCTGTTGCGATTACTGTATGTGAAGATCCCGGTTGTAAACATCGCGTCACGCTTAGCAATCCGACTTGGTTACGAGAAGCGCATACTTTTTTAGCAGCGCAGCCGCCATTAGAATGTAGCAAATGATCATTATAAACGAACAAGAAATGAAAACGCACGAGCTTGAGATTATAAGAAAGGTCATATCTCTTAAACTTCGACACATCGGACAATGTTGTGGATATCGTTGCAGCTGCAACCGTGATAATTATACACACTTGATATATTCTTCGCTAACTGTGGTTCTATTCAGAACGAGTTTTGGGCGTTTAACAGTAACAAGACGATCGATCGACACAAACACCAGAAGAAACATAGACAATGTCAAAGATGCTTTGATAATACAGGAAACGCCAACATTGTCATGAAGTCAGTAAAGCATACGGACAAGAAAAGGCATCCGCAAACACAGACCAGTGAATCGGCCAGTGCAAACACATACACTCTCGTCGATGTTGTCATCTTTTGGACATAAACCGCAAAAAAAACATGCACATTTCTCGGCACCCTAACGCACACAGAATAGTTGTAGCAATGTTAAACGAATTGCATCAGGCTGTTGTATTGTTATTCGTCAAAGCCAATATGTCGTTTAAGACATGTTGCGGCATTTCACTTGAATCATTGGTCATGTTGAATGTATTCAATTATTAGAGAATGAAGGCGTGTTCGCAGCCAGTCAGTCATACGTACTGATGTAATCATCTATCAGAAGGAAAAGAAAAGTGTACAACATTTAGAACAAGCATTAACTAGAACAATCAAATGTACTGACAGCAAATAGTTATTTGCACTGCTTTCCTTGTTTCCAATGCATATTTGCTTCGTTGAACGGCCTGCTATCACCAACATGTATTCATCGTCAAACGCATTACCTAGTGTGGTGCTGACATCCATGGCGTTTGAACATTTCACAATATTCTATGTCAAAATACTTACTCGATTAGCTTTCCGTGTGACTAGATGCAATTGTCAGTTGAATTTCGTATCATTCTTCTAGAACACCGCAAAACCGCCATGCAGTCAGCCATAGCATGGCGAATGTACAAACCTGGTACTGAGCAGATAATATATAGTTTAATTATCTGAAGAGGCTGAGCGGTAATTGTCTTTCGTTATTAATATAGACGCCATCCAATCATCATTGCTACGAAAATGCACGCACATGACATTAAAGGGTTGCCATTTATCTTGCAACTGAATGAATAACGATATAATAAAGGCTATCCCGTGGAAGCAAAGTATAACATAATATAACATAATGGTGAAGTCGCGAGCCAGAGTCGACGGGAATACGACAGGTAATGTTGTACTTTATATGAGAGAATGGGCACAATTATGTTTCCATCACAACAACAAGAAGGCAACTATTTAAATAATTGCTGTTGCAGCAAATAATATATCGTACCAAAATAAAGCTTACTGATATTAAACATATGATTAGTTTCGGAAGAAATGAACCACAAGACAATCACATACATTTGATGCTCATACTGTCGAAATTCTACGTACTCGCAACAAACAGGCAAACATTAAAAAAATATAGAACACGAAATATACAATGATATTTTGAAGCAGAAACTAGGAACACGAAAACGTTCGATTTTGCCTAAAATATGTTTCGTTAATTAGGAGTTTGTTAGAAGTAAAGAGGAGTTTACCAATTAAAATAAAATGTGTAGAAAAGTCATATCAAATATAAGTTGTGACAGTGGAGAAATAGTTAGTGGCGCCACTGGTGCGGAATTTGCATTGTTGTTGCCTCATTCACGACAGTTACGCAAATCACTTAATAAATGTGTGCTACTACTTCTGCCGGGAGTACCCAAGCCGCGCATGCTTGGAGGTGTAACTTCCGATATTAAATATATTTGCTGCGCATGCGTGGTCGCTTAACTTCCGTGGTCTTTCCTTCATGTATAGCATTTTGTATTTAAATAGCCGTGAATAAGTGTATATATTGTCGTGTATATTCACGTTAGTGTAGTGTAATCGAAATGTTTTTTGTTGACCTGACTGCGTGCCGGTTATAGACATAAAAAAGAAGCAGCGTGATTGATGATCTGGTGAATTATATAATCAGCAGTAATCAGCGGTGGCAGTAGTCTCAATAATGTGCTATACAGTGTGGTCAACGACAGTGCCTACATAGTCAATGGGCCATATAGGGGAAACGTTCCCCCAGGGTATTTACGCCACAATATTTTTCAAGAAGCTTATAACATACACATTTGAAAATCAGATGTTTACCACCTGACAATTGCTGCAAACGTGCATTGTTGGTGATTTAATACAACTAGTGCCAATAACAAGTAGATGAACATTGTTGGACTCTCGATAAGCCAATGGCTTCCTTGTCCACTTGCCATCTGGGCCTTTGGCTTGGATGGCAAATCTTGTTAAATCTTGTTAAAACAACGTTTGGAAGTAAGGACGGGGCTAGGGATATATAGTAGTCCATTGTATCAACAAATCATTGATCATGCTGACCATAGCAGATTATATATAATTGGAAAGGTATTTAACAAGATTTAGTAAGATTGCCATCCCAAACAACAAGTTCCAGATGGCAAAGTGGACAAGGAAGCCATTGGCTTATCGAGAGTCCAACAATTTTCTCATCTATGTGTAGCTCGCCCTTATCAAATATCTGTCAATTATATTTTTAAACATATTCACACTACTATCTTTAACACAATCATTTGGAATTTTGTTTCATTTATTTATCACCCACTATGAGAAAGAGTACTTTCTTATGTCCAACCTACACTGCTCCTTAACTAATGCTGTTTTATGTCCTCTGGTTCTACTGCCTTCTTTAAATTTGAAGAACATATTCCTATCAACATCCTCATAACCATTCGCTATTTTAAACACTGCAAGTTGGTACCATCTTAGTTTCCTGGTCTATAGTGTTATCAAAGCACATTGTAATAATCGACTTTCGTAACTAAGGTATCTCAATTCTGGAATCATTTTAATTGCTCTTCGTTGTATTCTTTCTAGCTTGTATATGTCGTTTTTCCGATATGGCCTCCATGCTTGAATACAATATTCCAAATGTGGTCTAACTATTGCTTTGTACATGGGTACAATTAACTGTTTCTCCATATGCATGATAGTTATCCTAATTAGCCCTAGAATTTGATTTCCTTTCGAAGCAGCAATCCCACATTGCTCTGAAACTTTCATGTCAGCACTAAGTGTTACTCCTAAGTCCATTTCTTGTGTGGTTCTCCTAGTACAGCATCCCCCATTTTATTTTCTTCTTCCATGTTTCCACGTCCTATGTGTATACATTTACACTTCCCAAATTTGAATAACATTTGCAATTTTTCTGAAAATTTAACTAATTTATCTAGACCATCCTGTAAACTTTGTTTATCTGTATCATTAGTAACCTTTCTGAATACTTTTGAATACACTTTACAACGGTTTTACGGTTAACATACAGTTATACAAGATTTACGTAATTATGACATCATGTATGTGCTATGTTATAGAAATACCCAACATGTTGGTCCTCAGGCCAGAACACCAGGGGAACATTTACAACGGAGTCCCACCTAGGGAATTTACGCCACAAAGTGTTTTAGGAAATTATAGGATACACGTGTGGAATCCAGTTGTTTGCTGCTGTCAGGTATACAACCCGTTTCATTGGCACAGTTGAATGTATGAACGGGAGTAGGGATAGATAGTAGTTAGTGTTATCAAAACACATCTGCTGACCATAGCAAATGAGGTATCAATGAAAGTATGGACGGGGGAAGTGATAGATAGTAGTTCAAGTTATCAACACACATCTGCTAACCACACCAAATGAAGTATCAATGGACGTATGGAAGGGGAAATGATAGATAGTAGTTCATGTTATCAACACACATCTGCTGACCATAGCAAATGAGGTATCAATGGAAAGCTATTTCAAAACACTTACCAGTGTTGCTACACTTAACATGAAATGATTCACGAATGACGTCATTGTGACATAATACATGAACTATATTATATACATTACTTGACATTTTGTTTCAGGCTTGATTTACTCAACGTATTTTCATCATAATGTGTTTGTTTGATTTGTAGTCAGTGTTCTCTGTAACCGCTAATATTTGTTCATACACTTAATTGTGATTAAAGTAATTCCGGATGCGGCGATAAATTCCAATTTTCGGATGGCGGGTGAATGAAACAGGTAAATCATAAATTCTGAGTGCCGAACACAATTTTTATTGACTCGTACTGATTAGAAATTTACGTAATATAGTTTGCCAAAACCTATCTAGCGTTGTTCGTACATGATAATTATATGTGTTTATATTAAATATTATGCGAGAAATATAACATGTTGCGGTGCCCGAGTGCAAGCTATTGAATACTTTAGTCCACATTTGGATAACGGGTTATCCTAGTAATATTATTGGACCTTTGAATGTGTTGTCAATTATATAACTTGTAGAAAACATTTATACTTTGAACAGGTAAAGCATAATTCATTACAATTTTCAAGCCTACTCTTTTTGGCATATGCATACATTAATTTGGTTAAGCAGCCTAACACCACTGCTTCTTCGAATACAATAAATAGGCATAAATATATCCCAAAGCTTAGGTACCCTTATCGTTTGTAATACAGCTGATGTCACCAAATAATATCGTACGTCCTTCATTTTATATATTTGATACGTAATGGCCCATAGACGCCCTCGCGGGCGACGAAGACAAATAGTCGGAGCACTGACGCAGACTTAATCTACGCAATCCACAACAATAAAAACAAGTCTGCTACTGTGGTTAAGCCTCTGACTTCAGGAAGTCTAAAAAAAATTAAGACGTTCGTCGCATGAGACAGACATGTGATCCAAATTCCCGCTTGACGAGATTTGCAATAACATTCCTCCAGATCTAGATGACGGGTGCTATCAGACCTTCACAAATACTGAATATGTCAGAAAGAGGCAGCATCCCGTTGAGGGGACAAGTGATCAGCGGCCGTCTACATCCAAGAGGAACATATTTGGCTCGTCATCAATGGTGTTATTTCTGTCAGACGAGTGAATATTTTGTGGACAGCAGTTTCTGGAAAAAAGTGGACGTGAAATCCTGACAAAATGTGTGACCAAAACTGCTGAAACGTCAATAAAAGAATATGTCGACCAGCTTGGCTTGTTAGGGAGGCATACTACCATAGCAGTTGCCGATGTGACGACACCGGAACAAAATATAATTAACCCCGAAGCCGACGAAGCTGATGACAGTCCTGCATAGATCAATGCACACGGCAAATTATTTGAACATGCCTGTGATTATGTCCAACGCAACGTTATCAGAGGTTCACAAGTTGAACGGATGACAATGCTATTTGAACGATATTGTTTATATATGCAAACACATTCTCCGAAGTTTTATTATCCGCAGTACAAGAACGATGATTTAAAACACAGGTCGAAAAAGTACTTTGGTCAGAGAACTATACAGGCCTATTATATTAAACACATCTGTTTCGTATTTGCTTCGTATAACATCGATTGTTTACCTCAACCGTGTTAAGAAATGTAACTGTTGCACCGTCACAACGCAGCTGATTTAATATGGTAAATTGGTCATGAATGTTTTCAGGCATGCATCGATTCAAATATTATGAATTGGTGTGGCAGTACATTTTGAATTATAAAAAACAGATCATGTTTGCGGTTAATACATTTCCTGGAATGTTTTGAAAGAACATTACGAGTAAGAATGAATAACATTTCCTGAAGTTGAAGTAAACATGTTACAAAGCATAGTGTACACATTCAACCTCCGTCACCATGGATGTCTCTAGATATAGCAGCACCACTTTTCGCTGACAGTCATCACTGGGTGTCTGGAACCAACAAATGTGAAGAGTCTGCATGTCCTTGCCGGGGCTGCTCCATGTGACATTCATAGAACAACGGCGAGCTGCATATAACTGTTACGTTAGATAAACGACCCACATCACCCGCGATAAAACTACACATCAAGGACCATTTGTGTTAGCTTTATGACTACAAACCCAGTTGGAGCACCTGCGGCCGCCAGACGAGTCAACGAACGGCCACACGTTTGCTTTTACTAAGGTGTTGCATCAACCTCGGAATGCAACCACCTGGTGTGAGTCAGGAAACAACAATCTGGAAGATGCTGATCGTTTAACGCATAACAGTAGATAGTAAACGCAATATTAAAATAATGAGTGTTAAGTTATAGTTTACACCTCTACATTACCCAGCCATTGCTGCACCGACTCTGTGGAACTCACTCCCTGTCAGTGTTAGATCTGTAGGGAATATAATATTTCGCCGTAAACTAAAAACATACCTCTTTAAATTTGTTTATCGTCCATAGCCCACCAGCGAACCAATGGAAATATCTACAACTGGAACTGCTCATCTATTAAACTGCTTCACTTCTTGTATTGTGGTGCGTTGCCGAATTTTCCTTCCCGATGATTTTAGCGCAATATAAATATTTATATGTTATGTTATTATTATATTATATATGTATGTATGTATGTATGTGTGTATGTATGTATGTATGTATGTATGTATGTATGTATGTATGTATGTATATATGTATGTATGTATGTATGTATGTATGTATGTATGTATGTATGTATGTATGCATTTTATGAACATTCTAGTTATATCGCATGTAATCAACAGCAAATCGAGTGTGTATTTCACTATTCAATATTGAATGTTGACACAAAATAAGTAGTGACGATTTTGATAAATCGGTTTGTACATTTCACTTGAGTATTTCGAGCTATATATTACGTATAGCATGCACATTGAAACGTGATATCCAGATCATTTATCGTGTACAGTTTCATGTTGGTTACGTGTGTTGGTTTCTTGTTTCGTCGGAGGAAGCCACCTTCCTTATGGAGATGCAACGATGATTGCAGGTCCAGAAGCTTGATTCCGAAACAAGCAAAGGCTGTGCAAAGGAGTGCTATTACACACTTGTAGCTTTTTGGGTCGTCGGCGACTTTACCAGGTTTGAAGAAAGCAATTGCCTCGGTTTTCCTTCATGTCTTCGGCAGCTTGGCGGTGGCAATGAGTTTCCTGAAAACATTATATAGCTATTTTCTTCCTTCGTCACCAAGATGTTTAGGGAATTCAAGGTAGATACCATAGATTCATGTTGCCTTGCCGGCCTTAATTTCCATCAATGCGCCTTTGATTTATTTTGGGGACATGGGGGAGGGTGTTGTATACTACATATATATATATATATATATATATATATATATATATATATATATATATATATATATATAAATATCAGGAAATACACTTGTTGGCAAGTAAACAAAAAGGTTACATTAGAATGACACAATAAGATCGATACTGAACAAAAACTTTATCCCAAATTGTTGCCAATACCAGTTTGGT
>SDWI01001416.1:0-10647 GCA_009193005.1 Lamellibrachia luymesi | reverse complement strand
GGGGGGGGCTGGACACCCAGAGGGATGCAGGCCCCAGGATTGTCTGGTCACGTGGCCGCAGTCACGTGATCACGATCGAGTAGCTGGCCCAGGACCATGTCCGGTCACGTGAACATCCGGGCCTCGCAGCCAGCCCTCTCGGTGTCACAGCTGGCCCCAGAGAAATACGACCGGGCTGCCCCTTTTCGCCAAGTTTATAATAAATACTGCTAATATCTTCCTACCAATGTGTTTGTGTTGTTTTGTCATAAACAACTGAACACTCTCAGCTCTTTCAAGAGACACTTAAAACACATCTCTTTAAACTGACATATGCCTGACGTGATTGAGTCATGCTCTAGTTTTAATAATATTGCTATATACCAATGACTTATCCGTAATGTTTTATTCGTGTGTGTAGTATAAGTGTGACATTCTGTGTTTATTTATTTGTTATGTTTAAATCAGCTCCTTTACACTATATACTTTTAAAATAATCTACATTTATGGTTTTATTTAATTTATGCAGTTTTATGCAAATTACGTATTTTATGTATTTTATAGTTTTATTTAATTTGTGCAGTTTCATGTAAAGCACCTGAGAACATGTTATCTTAATTGGATACAGGCGCTATATAATTTCAGATATAATAATAGTAATACTAATAATAATAAGAGTTTTCCTTCTCTTCAGTTTCCAAGTCCATGGCAGTTTTTTCAAATAAGTAATGTAGTCAAACTAAAAAAACATTAATGAAATCACGCATATAGCAATGAATCCCGATAAACCGTGAAATAATGTTTGCTTTCGGTTGTTTCCGTGATTACAACATATAACTTAATATGGGAGTTCGCGCGTAGTTGAACCTGTCTCTGTTTACCCACGTGTTGTAGCATTGCTGTCTTCGACTACATAAAAGGTTCGTTCTTGTGTAACGCGGTATCCAGTCCTTGGAACTGTCCAAAGCGCTTCACACTTCATCCTGGCGGACCAGTTCAATCCAATGCCATCTCGACTTTTCTGGGACGCTTTCAGCCACGCTGCAGTTACTGCGCGAATACTATTCTTTCACATATCCACCTGTCTGTGTAACCATACAACCACATATACAGCATTATAAGGGTTTTTTGCTGCGTGTAAATCCAATATAAAAGCAAATGAAAATGTAACTGCACATTTCAACCACGTTAAAAATACACGTGATCCACGCTGCCTACGTCACAGACGCGTTCGGGGTTAAGGGGCTGCTCGCCGCTGATTGGTAAAAAATTAAAACACTGATGATTATGTCAGGCTCCACGAAAACTTACATTATACTAGAATTTCGCCCTTTTAGAACATATTCCCAGAAAACCAGTTGCGTGATATTCTTCATTATAATCACAAATGATAAGTGCAAAGGCCAAAAAACAATGCCTTTGGTTTCACTTTAAATTGACTGAATTAGACGCCAACGCCTGCATCGCAACTTGACTTGTTCCCGCATTTACGAAGATCATTTTGGTAGTAGTTGTGACGGATCCAGCAGTTTACGAATCTGTAGCTTTTTAGGCAGAACGTCAAAACTAATAAAAGCATCAACGGCACGTTCCGTAATACGGAAGATTTTAACCGAACCACTGAGAAACAAACGAAGGAGAGGGGATGCTTTGCACTGACGTTAGAAAAACAGCGAGGCGAGTTGGAGGTAAAGATACTAGTAAATATTTCTGGATGGAGGCGTGCAATTCTATCAAAATGGTAGCTGTGATTTAATCATCGATCTACTCCGTATTAAGTGTGCTCTTGTACTGTAAGTATCTCTTGTATTAGAATTATCGTTCTAAATGTCAACTGATTTATTCGTGGCAGTGGCATTTAGTCAGGGTCAGGGAGCGTGCATTTGTTAACGCCCTGGGACGATATGTTCACTGCTTTGTTTGCGCTCGCTTTAGAAATTATAACATATGTCGTGTGACTAAGGTTTATATTATTGCACTTGTAATATAGTTGCATATTTAATAAGTACCGTTTTACATGAACATTTTTATTGTCTGGCTTTTAACATTGACACAATTGTATGATTTGTAGATAAATAACATTTGAGATGACCTCAATTTCTATTTCACTTTATACGATATAACAATGGTTGCATGCAGCGTAATGCTTGGGTCTTCTGACAAATTATTTAGGACAATTTAAAAGGATTTTTTTTAACAATTAACTTGATTGTGGATTGGAACACAATCGATTTTAATGATCACATTGGACATGTGGTCTAGGCAGGGTCCAATTTCACAAAATCAAATCAATTACAATTACTTTTCGATGTTTAATTTAAATCACAATTATGCTTAAAAAATCAAATAAATTAAAATTACACCATGTCAGTTTCAATCACAATTATATATGCGTTATATGGGTCTCCCTACATAAATGACACACACAGGCTCAACTGAATAAATGACGAAAATGGCACATTTGAGTATGGTATATTTAGTTTTATTTGTTAACTTTAGGAACAAATGTGAATCTGAATTGACGTAAATCAGAAACAAAATTGAATTGAACTAAAAAAAACATGTTTCTGCACATTTAATGCAATGATGCCACAAAGAAGCATATTTTCCCTAGCGAGAAACAATTATACTAGTTGCCAGGAAGTACAAAAGAAAAGGGTCATTCATAAGTTAGCCATAACATGTCTTTGATGCATTCACAAAGGACAGTGCCAATAACTGCTAGCTACCTAACTACTAATCTTTCTCTGAAAACAATATGATGATGCAAGCCTGCACCGGTCAAGTCTGGTGTCAGCTTGCAGTTTGGAACAAAGGTAATATTGAGCCACTGATATTAACATGTTCTAATTGGAAATTATGAAAATTATTTGTTTCAGGTCTGACGGCAGGTTTGTTGGTAAATTTGGGATGTGTTGCATACGACTGATAAATGTGACCTGCCACAGCAAATTGAATATTAAATAGCAGAATTGTGAAATAAGGTGTTGTACATTTTAGGAATCCCCAGACGACAATCTCTAAAATTACACTTCATTTGTTGAAATGTCTTCATTTATGGCCAAAAATGTGACGGAATAGAGAAAAGTCACTTTTCGAGAAAACCAGGTTTAAACAATGAATGGTAGAATCTTCTGCTACACACTTAGGAACAAAAAAAATTGTGCAGCTTGATAACCTTGCTATTCCTTTGCTCTCTTGCATTTGTGCCAAGCAAAACACTTGGTCTCTTGCTATAACAGCAATTTTATATCGTGTCCCTTGAATCCAGGAAATCGAAACTGGAAGCACGATGGCATACTCCTCAGCAAATGTTGTGATGAAAGCCACAATTTACTGTATGTCTTTAAATGTCAACACCGTGCTCCAACACCTGCACCTGCACAACGCTTTTCCTGATAGGAAGTAATGTCATCAGTGACGTACCAATAAATCAGTTTGTCAAGCCGGCTCTTATCAATGCCGAAATGCAAATGAAAATAAAATAAATAATAGGAATTCAAATCAAATTGTGCTGTTTTATGTCATACACGCCAATAGACCATAACATACTGTTGTCTTAACAAACAACCTCCCCCTCACCAATGCTTGTCACTTCACATTTCTTAAATAGTCACTGTCTATACATCCACTAGCGCAACACCGTAAGTTGTAGACTGCCAATTAACAAAGTAGACAATTATACGCAACTACATATAACCCAGTTTTACATGACAATATTTGGCAATCAAAACACAAAACAATACTTTATTTGCTACTGAATTAAATTCATACATACATCCCTTCCACCATCAAGTCATACATACATCCCTTCCACCATCAAGTCATACATACATCCCTTCCACCATCAAGTCATACATACGTCCCTTCCACCATAAAGTCATGTGTCGTGCATATGTCTGTTTCGAACACGTCTTAATTTCGGAGCATTTAATACCGGCACTAATTTTTCTAAATACTATAAAATTATGTTCAGTCCATGTTAGTTCAGACTTGCTTTGTCGTATCTTGATAATCAGTTCAGTGTACAGCAGTTTATATTAACCTCCCTTCTTGCTGGCAGCACATCCACAGTCAAATGTTTACATCCTGCTATATTACTCTTCCATTGACCAGCCCATTAACCAGCACATTAACAAGCCCATTAACCAGCCCATTAACCAGCACATTAACCAGCCCATTAACCAGCCCATTAACCAACCCATTAACCGGCCCATTAACCAGCCCATTAACCAGCCCGTTAACCAGCCCGTTAACCAGCCCGTTAACCAGCCCGTTAACCAGCCCATTAACCAGCCCATCAGCCACATTATTTAGGGTGTCCACTAGCTGAACTCTCAAAACTGGGACATCGTCAAATGGTGTCTCGTCGTGTAGCTCGGTGTCACTGACACTGACAGCTGGTGATGTTGAATCAACGTCAATGATATCCGGCATATCGCCGTCAGTTTCATCTTGCCAAATGTCTGGCAGTTCAGATGACACTGTCTGGTTCGTTGACTTCGCTATCACTATATTCGTCATCGGACTAATCAACAAGGTAATCACGCGCAACTTTAAGCAACCAACTCATGTTCAATGTAAATTGGTTGGTGTGTTTTTTTGCCTTATGCAGGGTTCAATTTAGGACGCGCCTTTGCGCCATTAATGCAGTATTTGAAAAACTGGCGCAACAATCGCCTGAGACTGAATGCGCCCGAAGGGCTGGTAGGTAAATGTGGCATTTTGCGCAGAAAAAAATAGTTCACGCGCCCTAATAAAACATTCGACATTAATTGGCTGGAATATCCCTCCACTTGTTGAACTGTTTTGGAGCTATCACAACACTCAAAACACTCAGTGACGCAGTAATCCTTACACTTTGCCGAAATTATTTGGGCCTTCATAAATATTATCATTCTGGCCTAATTTTTTATCACAAACGTTCTTTCTTTGCTATTATTCAGGAATTACAAATAATTGTCCTAAATGTTCTGATATATCGCCCTCAAATTTAGTAACTGGAACAGGAAGTGAGCCGATATCTTCTGTGGTATAAACCGAGCTGAAATACTCATTCAAGACCTCTGCCATTTGGAACCCGTCTGAAATTATGTTTTCACTGTTGTTTTCCAGTGGACCAACCTTATGTCGAACTTTATGTTTACTCCAAACATAAGCGTATAAACCCTTGCTGTAGCGTAGAAACTCTTGGAAGTGAAATATGGCGTATTTACAAAATGCAACGATGCGTCGTACCAGTACGGTCACCTGGCGATTAACGTCGAACCAAATATTAAAAAAAAACTGTTTATGCATAATTTGTCTTCGAAAAAGTTAACTTTGTCATTTGCTGATACTCTCAGTGAACGATATTTGATTTTATATAAGATGAATGAAATATATAATGTGAGATCCAGCGAGATCGCAAAATCTGGCGAAAACTACACCGGTGATTATTACTCACGCCATGCAAACTGCATTCTGTCAACGCATTGACAACCTTGGCTGCTCTCTCGGACATTTTTCTGTCTACGTAGCAGTTTATATTAATATTAAGCTGTGCATGACTGATCTGTGGAAAATAAATACGTTGTTGTAAAATAATGATAAAATAAATGATGCTGTAATACGTAAATCAATCAAGTTTGCAGTGTAATCAACAGGCGATGCGCATCCATTACTTCATTACTTGTTTGTGGCACGTTGATATGCAATCACAAATGTGTGATTTTACAATTTTTGGAAAATCTACAGAAGGAAAATAAATGGGGCGGTGAAAGTTGAGATGATAAGGAATGCATTTCGACCCAAATCGACCTGGATAGTTATTTTTTGGCTCTCTGGTACAATAAGATCATGTGATTTAATAAACCAATTACAGTTACAGTATTTTGGTGTAATCAACCACAATTACAATTACGTAATTCAACCCAGCCGTGCTAGTGGGTCTCCTGCACGTGATGAACACGCACCTTCGCCACGGCATAAACGCTCAGCACTTTCTGCAGTATACAAGACAAGTATCATTTCTTCAACATCTGTATAGGTTTTGGTATTGTAAAAAGGATTGTGCAGACATATTCATGCATTTCCAACATAAACACATCTTGGAAAGAAATAACACCTTCAGTTCAATTATTTATTAACAGAAACGTAGCTGCATTAAAATGATGTTGTTTGTTGAAGATGTTATTGTGTAAACCACGTAATTAAAATGAGACCAGCCTACCACCAACGGTTGTTTATTATTTTATTTATAGCCTACGTAGATTTAATATATAACAGAGCGTACTAACGTAATTTTGCACAGGCTAACACATTCACTAGCATATTTTGATATATACCATCACTAATGACTGTGTGAGTATACATATACAGATATAGAAATGCAAATGCAAATGCAAGCAGCCATCCCTCGAAAATGGCCACTCTATCAGAGCCTTTTTTGCCAGATCTGCACATATGTAGATGATATGACTAACCTCTGTAATCAGGCCACCACTTTAATAAGTTTACTTTATCTCAACGATAACAACGGCGGCAAGTGCAATTCGGAGTTTTATTTTGACCGCTATACGCCCACTGAAATACAATATTTTAACGAATGTACTTCAAACGATGTCGTTCGACGCAATGAACGTTTTGTGATAAAAATTAGGTCAGAATGATAATATTGATAAAAACCCAAATAATTTCGGCAAAGTTTAAGGATAATTGCGTCACTGTATGGTTATCTTCCAGTGAGTGTTGACGTTTAATACATTTCGGCTACATACGTTGCCTTTTGCCCCACACGGCGAAAAACTTTTGTTGAATTTGTTAGCGTCGTTTCATCGTTGTTTCGCCAAATTTTCGACCGGCACCTTTTCGACGTGACTATTTTCCGATGACTCCATCTAGCGGATCATTTCGAGCCTAGCGGACTGGCGTGGAATCAGCCGATAATGGCGGAGATACATCGGATGGAATAACGATGTTTCGTTTGCTGTGGAGCATTGGCTAATTTGCAAAAAAATACAGGATAGCTCCAAAACAGTTGATATTCCCGCCAATCAATGTCGAATATTTTGTTAGGGCGCGTAAACTATATTTTTATGCGCCAAATGCCACATTTACCTAACCGCCCTTCGGGCGCACTCAGTCTCAGGCGATTGTGTTGCGCCAGTTTTTCAAAAACTGCATTAATGGCGCAAAGGCGCGTTCTAAATTGAACCCTGCTTAAGGCAAAAAACACACCAACCTATTTACACTGGACATTAAGTTGCTTGAGTTGGTTGCTTAAAGTTGCGCGTGATTACTTTGTTGATTAGTCCGATGACGAATATAGTGATAGCGAAGTCAACGAACCAGAGAGTGTCATCTGAACTGCCAGTCATTTGATACTGTTTGAAAAAAATATTTTATTTTCATTTGCATTTCAGGTAAGAGCCGACTTGACAAACTGATTGATTGGTACGTCACTGATGACATTACTCCCTATCAGGAAATGCGTTGTGGACGTGCAGATGTTAGAGCACGGACGTTGACATTTAACAAGATTTAACACGATTTGCCATCCAAGCCAAAGGCCAAGATGGCAATTGGACAAGGAAGCCATTGGCTTATCGAGAGTCCAACAATGTTCATCTACTTATAACCCGCCCTCCTGAGATATGTGTCAACCTTGTTTTTAAACATAGTCACGCTGCTTGCAGTTACACAATCTGTAGACAATTTATTCCATTCATGTATTGCCCTCTCTGAGAACGAGTGCTTCCTGATGTCCAATCTGCATTGATCCTTTACTAATTTTACCTCATGTCTTCTAGTTCTGCTATCCTTCTTGAGTGATAAAAACATATTTCTATCAATATTTTCATACCCATTCAATATCTTAAAAACTTCATTCTGATCTCCTCTTAACATCCTTGTCTCTTGAGTTGTTAAACCACATTCTTTCAGGCGTTTTCATTTAAAGACATACATTGTGGCTTTCCTCACAACATTTGCTGAGGAGTATGCCATCGTGCTTCCAGTTTCGAATTCCTGGATTCAAGCGACACGATATAAAATTGCTGCCATCGCACGAGACCAAGTGTTTTGCTTGGCGCAAATACAAGAGAGCAACGGAATAGTAAGGTTATCGAGCTTCACAACACTCNTATATATATATATATATAGTGTATATATTTGTCACGTTGAATTTGTCAGTACGCCAACAAAACCTATTCCAGTAAAACATGAGTAATTAGATAAATAATCGAACGCAAAAAAGTTCTGGGCGCTCATAAATGTGTGCTACATGACATTGGCTTGTGCTACATGACCACTGTCACGAATTATTATGTTAACAACATTTAGAACGATATATACACTACAAGTGATACAAGGACACACTTAATACGAAGTAGATCGATGACTAAATCACAGCTACCATTTCCAAAAATATTTATTAGTATCTTTACCTCCAAGTCGCATCGCTCTTGTTGTAACGTCATTGCAAAGCTTCGCCTTTCCTGTTTTTGTTTTTCAGTGGTTCGGCATTTTCCGCTTTACGAAATATGCCATTGGTGCTTTTACTAGTATTGACGTTCTGTCTTAAAACTTAATGATCTTCGTAAATGCGGGAACAAGGCAAATTGCGATGCAGGCGTTATCGTATAATTCAGTCAAATTAAGCTGCCTTGTGTTTGGCTTTCAGTGGAAAACAAAATAAGCTCTTCCCTGAGCCATTGCCATTGCTACATTCAACAGCCGCGTAATATATCAGGAATATGTTGATATATGCAGCACAGCAGGCTAGGTCGTCCTACCACCTCGAGTAGCTTTCAAGACTAGTGTTCGCCATACGACTGAAGTAAATGCAGCACGTAAGGTTGTAATTAGTGCACAACCCGAGAGAGTATCCACAGCGCAAACTACACTGCGCAACACGTATGATGAAACGCAGGAAAAACACTACCATGACATTCTCAGAGCATTTGACAGTTGTGAGTCGACTAATGCTCTCCATAATGCCTAGAAGTTAGTAAAACAACTTTCAGGAAATAACTAAAAAAACATCTTCATACAAGGGGAAGATCGTTTGGGTGCTTGGAAAACTTACTTCAAACAACTGCTCGCTTCAGATAATACGAGAACAACCAACCATCCAGTTGATCCGATCTAAGAGACCAACCCCAACATTGACATCGACATATTCTCACTAGCAGAAGTCAACATTGTGATCAAACAAATGAAACTTGGCAAAGCCCCAGGACTAGATAACATTCCCATTGAAGTGTGGCAACTACCCAAGTTAAGGAAACATCTACTAAAATTCTGCCAAAAAACTTACTTAGGGAATAGACCACCGGAATTAGGTATTTCCGGTATCGTACCAATACCCAAGAAAGGAGACCTGACTATTCCTGAAAACTATCGTGGAATAAGTCTAAACCAGACTGCTGCAAAGGTCTACAATCGACTTCTGCTTAACATAATTCGCCCTGAGCTAGAAAAGATCTTACGCCCAAACTAGAACGGATTTAGACCTCTACGATCTACATCTTCGCAGATTCTTTCCCTTAGACGCATCATCGAAGAAATGAGAAACCACCAGAAAGAAGCTGACATTATTTTCATCGACGTCAAGAAAGCCATTGACTGTGTAGATAGAAACACACTATTCCAGATTCTCCATGCGTATGGCATCCCATAGAAGATCGCAACAACCGTACAGATAATGTATGTAACCACATCGAATGGGAAACTACTAATTTCAACATTAAAACAGGAGTTATCCAAGGATACCCTCTTGCCCCATACCTATTCATTATACTCTTGGACTACGAATTAAGAACGGCGATTGACGAGAGAGAAGGATTAACCCTAACCAGACGCCAACGCTCCAGACATCCTGTTTCAAATCTCTCTGACCTGGATTATGCCGATGACATCTCTCTGTTCGCTGACACGATACAAGAAGCAGAATTTTTACTTGATCAAGTGGAAAGTGCTACTGGACTATTTTTCAATCCAAGCAAAACAAAGTACACACATATCAACCCCTCTGCTAATGATACCGTCCAATCTTCAGATGGGAGTCAAATTGAGAAAGTAGCAGATTTAAAATATATCGGGTCCTACACAAAATCTCAGCATGACATCCAGTGCAGAAAAGCAAAGGCATGGGCAGCAGTTCACGTCCTTGACAAAGTTTGGAGAGCGCCCATCTGCAGATTTTCAGGACGACGGTTGACCCGATCCTGATATATGGATGCGATTCGTGGTCACTTACACAATCAGTAGAGAATGCACTGGACGGCACCTACAAAAGAATGCTGCAGAAAATTCTAAATGTGTCATGGCACCACCACATGACCAACCAAGAATTTTACGGCTCTCTCCCACAGATCACCATCATCGTGAGACAATGGCGTCTTCGTCTGGCAGGTCATGTGATACTCCATGACAAAGCAGCCAACAAACTCCTGCTTTGGAAACCCGATGGCCCTCGGAGAAGAGGTCGACCAACAACTACTCTACAAAACATATTAGATAAAGACACGAACCTCAGCGGGACAAATCTAATAGCGGCAATGAATGCGACGTTTTCCATGATAATAACTATCCGCGACAGTCCATGCCTTTCAAATTTATTTTCGAAATATGAAAACATCAACGAGTGTGTGTGTGTGTGTGTGCGTGCGAGCGTGCGTGCGTGCG
>SDWI01001415.1:115836-131156 GCA_009193005.1 Lamellibrachia luymesi | reverse complement strand
ACTGCTGGTGTTGTAATGCGATATCAAACATTGTAAGGAAAGAGATGTTTACAATTGTATGGTGTTAGAATATATTGGTCTTTGATATATCAGGCAAAAATAGATTGAAATCAGGGAAAAGTTAGGAATTTAAGTTAGTTTTTTGGTGTTGGTCCTGGACCTTCTTCAGTGGTCAGATTGATATTGTTATTGTGTTCTCAACAGGCCATGAGCTCCTTCAGTGCAGCGCTTGCCTCTGGTCAGCTTGGGCCACTCATGGGTCAGTTTGGACTGGGGGAGGAAGTCGCTAATGCCGCAGCTCAAGGAGGTAAGGCGCCTGGTCATCCCCAGGGTGTAGGCAGTTTTAAAAGAGCTTAAATTGGATCTTGCAATTTCAAGGCTTGGAAAAGGTGTTCAAAATAGAAATTTTTAAAGAAAGGTCTTAAATTGGATTTAGGCTATAATTCAATAAAGGTGATATTGCAGTGCTAATGCATAAAATAAATCAGTTAAGAATGTTATTGAGGTGAAATGCTAGATTTCATGTTTTGTTGATATTTTAAGATAGTACTCTAGAGAGCGGATTTGTTTCAGCATGTTTCTCTATCAGACTTTTTGGTGATGTATTAACAACTGCAGCATGTTGCTCTCCTTGTCCCTGAAGTCCGGGATGTGGCTGGCATTGATACTGGTCCTCAATTTTTTTCCTTCCAGTTTTCCACTCCTCCCTGTCACTCGCTACGTCCCGTTCTCCCCCTTCCATTTCCACAAATTCTCTCTTCATACAGTCCTCCCATTTCCAGGGCATAATTTTTAAGGTAAGCAATCGCTCTCGCTCCCTATCACTCGCACTAATCACTCATCTATGGAGCGATTTATCATTCGCTCTAACGGTTAAAATCACTCCCTCTTTAGCTGTACCTGCAGATAAATTAGCATTGGTGCCCAGTGGCCACTTATGTAGAACCACAACTTGGAGTCTTATCACCCAAAGGGATTTTCGTCACCCGAACAGCGATTGTTGACAGTCATAAGTCATTAATCAGCTACAATTTTCGGCATAGGGTGGCAGCAAAACCAATACCTCTTAGAGTCTGCGCCAGTACAGTCCAAAATAAACATCTGTAGGCCAATCCAGTTACCTTCCACTGTGTGGCAGTGCAATGGTTATATTCCCCCACGATGAATCCATAATTTTAATTGAAAACACGATAATCAGCTGACCAATGGTTAACTTCGACGGAGACATCCTCCAGCCCTGGGTAACATCTGGTGCCAGTGGTGGTCATCAACGTCATGCAACGACATCTAAGCATTTGCCCAACGGGTTGACACCTCGGACCTACGGAATTTTGTAGTAAATTCACAGATAGATGTGTTTATTTTTCCAATGTAGTAGACGTCTCGCGAACGCTTGTTATCTCGAATTAACTTGTGCGCAGATGCTTTTCTGAATTCTTGCCACCATTGTATATGACTGAGCAGTGGCGCTACCAGACGGAAAAAACAAAACCGCCGCTTGCGCCATCAAGTGGCTAATTTTAAAACTATGAAATTGCTTGCCTAAGTTGGCATATCTAGTTTTTTCAAATGTGAAGCCCTGCATTTCAGGCGCGGTCTTTCTCTTCTCCTGCCCTCTACTCTGAGTGCATCAGCTCTCTTCGAAAACCGTTCCTCTTCCATCCTTTCCACATGTCCAGCCCACTTTAACCGACTCCTCATCAGCTTTCTCCTGAAACTCTGCTTGTATATTTTAGAATATGTAAGGCAAGTCATGAACAATAAATGTTCATTTGTGATGTGTCCCACAGACGTGGAGGCGTTCGTGAAGGCTATGCAAACTGCCATGGCCAAGAAAGACTCTGGAAAGGGCGACGAGGAAACCAAGATGGAATGATTGCCTGCAAAGTGAACACGCAACTTCAATGACTGATCAATGTCTTTATTTAACCATTTCTCGTTACTAACTGCTGTTACTGCCAAATGATTGCAATTCACTGCTTCATAGCAGCTTTACAAGCATGATGAAATAACACATAAGCGTCATAGCGATCTGTGGTAGCACTTGGAATGATCCCTTGTATAGAATAATTTTGATTTTTGCTTCTACCATAATTTTTTTATTAGATATCCAAAAATAAATATCCTGTTGAATCTTTAAAAAAATAATGTTCCACTTGCAATTTACTGTAATAAACATATATAATCATAATGTAGAGATTTCTGACATACGAAGAGAACATTTATTTGTGGCATTGCTTAAATAAATAACTAATTTTTGTGAAATTGTAGTATGGTAGTAAGAGTTTCCACAGCAAAACCATGCATTTTTATTCTTGCTTTGTCAAATGGCTCTCAGTCACAATAATGTTTTGTTTGAATGTTTTCATTGAATAAAGAAAGTTGTGTTCCATCATAATATTGATGTTTGAGTATGTCTGGTCATTTTCTGATGAGAGAATGCATGCACTGGATATAATTGTGAGCAAGTTGTTCTGAATCGAGCAGTGTGCTAACCAATGTGTCGGTCTTCCCTATTATGTGGGGGACAGTGGCATGATAGTAACGACATTGGACTTTCGTCATCATTCGTTGACATCCATTGATATCAAAAGATAATGGAGCTGCGCCGTAGGTGACATCATTGTTTTGCACGATGCGTGCTGTGACTACAAAAATTAGATCTTTGAGTGGCAGTCTCTGCTACAGATGGTGCAGGTGTAGATAGTTTGATGTAGAGGCGTGGTAGTCAATGGCCTTTCTCTCCAACACTCTCTTCTCCATCCACAGTTAATTTCTTCTGCCTTCATGACACCACATGGCACAGCTCTGCTGCACAGCGTGTTGCTAGTCGCTGTGGTCTGCTGCAGATTCACAGGATTAGATGCTGATATGAGCAGATTTTATATCTCGGCTCTCATCGAGAGCAGCATATGACACAGCACCCAGTCCCTTTACGCTTCATCCGGGATAGGCCATGTATATTTCAACACCAACTCTGGGAAGCTTTCAGCCATGCTGCAAAGACTATTCGTTCACATAGTATCCAGGTACTCATGTCTACGAGACCTGGGGCCAATGTACTTGGTACTCATGTACTCGAGTACATTTTTGAAGTACCTGTACTTGTACTCATGGACATTAAAGGTCATGTACTCGACTCATGCTTAGTACACAGATTTTACGAGTACATCTGAATATTTTTTAGTATGATGCTGTGATCATTATTTTATTTTATTTTAAATACAGTTATATTAAGTATTTGTAGTTAACAGAATAAAAATATTTTTTTACATCAATACTTCCATAAATATCTGAAATGTTCAAATGCAGTAATTCTTATTTTATAGGAAAATTAACTAAAGGCAGCATCTTTTCCCAGTCAAAAACACATAGTTAGCCTTAAGCAAACAGTTATGTTGGTAACCATTTCAGGCTATAATCCTTGTGTTTGTTTAATTAAGCCAGGAAGTCCACGATGAAGGGCCATTCATCTGTAAGCCTTAAAATGCCTTTGTTGCTCCTACAAGAGACTGTTAAAAACTAGCTGAGTCTGTTTCTATGGTGACTCAAGTCACACAGCACCAGTAGTCTTTATTCAAATTAGCACACAACCACTTTTTTCCAGTTTGGACAAATCTTCTCACTAGTAGACTCGCTACATTACATGGGTCATTCTGGGACGAGACCAGTAAATGCAGTCTGTTGAAGTACTTGTCTAATAGTTATATATTTTTTTAATAATAAATAAATTGTTAGATTATGCACTTGATGTGTTGTTTTATATGATTGCTTATTAAGCTTCATATTGTGTACTATGCAGAGTAAACCTACATTTATATTTTCTGATTTGTGAATCCAATTGTACAACATGTTCTTGGTGTCTTGTAGTGAGCAGATCATGGCTCTCCACATAGTCTACACACCAGAAGGTGGTCAGATGATGAGTGCAATTAACAGTCAGGTGCTAGCAAAACTACATCTAGGGTCTGAGAGAGCAAAGATAAGAGAAGTGCTAAACTAAAGAAAACAGTCCTTCCCATTCAGGAAAGTACATCATAACAACTTTGCAACTCTGTCCCAGTTAGTTCCTTATCACCTTAGAATCCCAGCCTCATCAGCTCTGGTAGAGAGACTATTCAGCATTGCTGGGGAAGTCTTCCGCCCTGAGCAATGTTCCCTTAAAGGCTACATTTGAACAGCTGATGTTCATTAGGTGCAATGGGAAATAAGGAAGATAAATGAGGACGCCAATGAACATTCTAATTTCAGTGCTTGATCTTGACTTTCCAAGTTTTACCTTACATTTAATCTAGTTGTTACTTGTTCATGAAATAAAGAGGTTTTTTATGGTTTTCCTAATAAAAAAGTCTGATCAACTGCCTTTGCATAATCAATTGTTCCTGAATTATATAAATTAACCAGTTTTATTTTTTAAATATGCTATTACTAATAATTTACTATATCATACAATATGTACTCGTACTCATGTAAATGTACTCATACTCGTACTTGGCTTTTACTAATGTACGCGTACTCAGCCATCACCAATGTACTCGTATTCTTGAAAATGTACTCGGACCCAGGTCTGACGTCTACAGCTTAGTAAACGTCTTAGGCATTGAGAGCGAATGAAACTGCCCATGCTTCGAAACGGCAGCAAGAGGATTCGTGCCCCGGCTCGCTCTCTGCTACTGCGCCCTACAGTTGCACAATTGGATGAACCAGATTCAATGTGTACGTTTTTAGGAATACCCAGTATAAATACATACATGTCAACTGTCACGCATAACCCGTGAGACTCATTAAATGTCTCTACGGAAAAGGTCTGAAATCTCATGCATATTTTCGTAATCACAGAAAGGAGAAGTTGTGTAAGACATTGAGAGATTCTTATATTTTATGCAGTATTATGAACATTACACCAGACATTTAAGGTAGTTTTATTACAAAATGTTTTCCACAATTACATAACTGCACTATCATTGAGTCGGTATCTAAAATATACATTTATAGTAATCTACATTACTACATACATGAGCCTGAGTCAAAATAAATTAGGTGAAGTTACTTGACATCTCAATATAACAATTTTCAAATCATAATGTCAGTTATATAAATAAACACTTATATAAATAAAACAAATTTCAAATCACATTGTTACTTGCATGGCCCACAAGTTACACAAATAGTTTGTTATATAACAGCAAACACAGACAGTTACAAACGACAACTGTTACATGTACATACAGCAATATGATTTCATAGAAATGTTTTCAATCATGAACATGATTCGAAACCAAACATATTTATCCATAATGTAACTGAAACTTAAGATATATCTAAAAGACCAACATAAACATTGCTGTTCTGTAATTGTTAAGGAAATCTAGCTATGATGCCATGTTATGTGCACTATGCACATAATCCATTGTTTCCTGTTTTTACATGCTGTAAAATGTCCATTTCCACTATTGTCTCTTCTTGGCAAATCCAGGAAGATTATGCTTGTTTCAAAGTATGTTCATAAATAGTTCATTCATCTGAATCGACGTCGTCCCCCGTTGGCACATTCCATGGTTTATCAGGGAAATACTTTGTTGGTGAAACGTCCTCTCCTGCTGGAACTTCCCATGGGTCGTCTGGGAAAAGTTTCGTCGCTGAAAGAAAAACGACCTGAGTAAAATGTCTGCCGCCAAAGGAAGGTATCAATAAAACTGCATATTTTCTTTTACAATTGCCGCATTGTTAACAAACTCTACAGTTCCTCATTCTATTTGATGCTACTGTGTGTTTTCTGGGTATAACTAAGCAAACCAAATAAGAAAATTAAAGTATTAGAAATTTAATTGTGTCATGCTTTTGAGTATATTTCATGCAAGGTAGCAACTAACTAACTAACTAACTAACTAACTAACTAACTAACTAACTCACTCACTCACTCACTCACTCAATCAATCAATCAATCAATCAATCAATCATATTTCATGCAAGGTAGCAACAAACAAAATGGCATAAATAACAAGAAGATTGACTCCTATGTTTGCCAGAGACAGCACCATCTGGTGTCGAGTATTTAAAATGACATTTGACTGTTAAATGAACCTTGTGATGGCATCGTACCAGTTTACGAAATCACCTCGATGCCTGTATACAACCAAAGAACGTAAATAATGTCATTGGTGAGTGAAAACTGCTTGGTGCTGCGATCGCATTTGTTCCATGTTTTCACACAAGTCAGCCTTGTTGTTTATGCTCCTTGGTTTGGGGAAGGATCATGAGTTGTGTGATGATGCCCTTGATATCTGACACTGGTCATGTGTACATCATGTGATGCCATTGACCAACAGTGCCCACTCGACATATTAGTAACATAATACATTATTATTATTCCAAAAATGTAATAAATTGGAAAACGGTGAATATTTTTTACTCAACATTACTTTGAAATTAAAAAGTTACTCTTTAAATAATCAACTTTGTATACAAATCATCACCATTGTAAAACACATTATTTCTTGTTTTACTATACATTACTTCTTGTTTTACTACACATTATTTCTTGTTTTACTACACATTATTTCTTGTTTTACTACATGTATGTTAACTTATGTAATACATTTTGTTTGAGTCCACTGGTCAACTCTTGTTATTTGTGTAACTTACTCGGAGGGTCACGGGGAGTTCGACTTGTTGTCAGCCTGACGGACTTGACAGGTAGCGGTCGGACAGACGCATCAATAGACGCCTTTGGATCTCCCACTGCTGACATGTTGACAAAGGGACTGCCAGGACTGTGTTTTGCCCACATTGGTCTTTCTGTCGGTCCACCCAAAGACCTACTCAGTTTTGTCATAGACTTGGACTTCTGCAAGTAAAACTCATAGGAATGATCAAAATGTTTTATAACCAGACATAATCTTAGGAAATGTTTTGTTGGTAAAGTTAAAGTCTTATAAAGCATTGGGAAGCATTCAGACATGCTGCAATTACTACACAAGACTATTTGTTCACATATATCCAGTGTATCCACCACTGTCTATAGCCAGATATATACAGCAGAGTGAACTGAAGCAACGTGGCGTGAACGAAACAGCAGAGGATTTGAAAACTGAACTCTGGTCTACTCGATTGTATTACTATGGCTAATACTGCCAATATAAAATATAAAGGTCTTTCTTCAATAAAATGTTTTTAATCGTGTTATTTCAGACTCATTTCATGAACAATTTAACATATTTAGTATCCACTATAACATACTACCTCGTTTGGACAAATTTATTATTTCACTTAAGTTAAAGCATGATAAGCTAAAAATTCAGCAAAAAGGTAAATATGGTCCGGCTCTATATACCATAACATAATATTCACATTTGAAAATTACCCGATCCAATGAAATCAAAGTAAATCTGTTCAATGATTTTAACAAAAGTACACTAATTCATTAAACCGTTTTATTTCAGACAAAAGTCCATATATATATATATATATAATACAAGTAAAAATATGTTGTGCATTAACAGTACATGTAGAAAGGAAATATATATATAACTATACACACTTGTGCAGTAAAAGTACATGTAAAACAAGTTAACAATAATATGTATGTATGTATGTATGTATGTATGTATGTATGTATGTATGTATGTATGTATATATATATATATATATATATATATATATACATATATATATATATATATGTATATATAATTAATCACTGGACTTCTGTAATAAATAAGTGTAAAATAATTCACAAAAAGTAGATTATCGGACCTTTCTAAATGACAGAAATGGCTAAGTATTGACGAGTGAATGCGTTCGTCAAAAGTTTTTACATACTTTAAAGTGAACATATGACTTGCACTACAACGGGGTGACAAGTTGTGTCAAATACTAAAACTGTTGTTATATGCACAGTAATGCCTTTCAGACTGTTTTTTTAATCGTTTTTTAAATTACACCAAAGTGTACCTTGCACCACAGTACAAATTAAATAAAATTGTTTTAATGATGCTGCTGCATAAGTGAAATTTTCTGGCTAAAACATTTGCCTGAGTGTAAACACATCTTTTCTGCCTGGCAATATCATCCTCGTCAGTAAGGTTAGTGTTGGTAATATGATCAAGGTATTTACATTTCTCAGTGTGAGGTAGTCGATAGTGAGGTTATCGATAGCAACAGGGTGACTATTTTTTAGTCCCAAGGTTTGTTATCAATACCCATGCAGTAACATTTGTTGGCATTTTAAGTAAATATCAAACATTTAGCAAGCAAGATTTAGCAAGATTGCTATCCAAGGCAAAAGCCCAGATGGCAAGTGGACAAGGAAACTATTATCGAGAGTCCAACAGTTTTCAATCTATTTGTAACCCGCCCTCCTGAGATATGTCTTAAACTTGTTCTTAAATATATTCACGCTTCTCGCAGTTACACAATCTGCAGATAATTTGTTCCATTCATTGAATGTACTTCCTGATATCCAATCTACAGCGATCCTTTACTAATGTTACCTCATGTCCTCTTGTTATACAGTATTATCTTGAGTGAGAAAGAAATATTGTTATCAATAAATTATTGTCATACCCATTCAATATCTTAAAAGTTTCAATTTGACCTCCCCTTAACCACCTGTATCTAGGGTTGTCAAACCACATTCTATCAGTCGTTTTTCTTAACTAAGGTCTCTCAGTTCTGGAATCATTTTAGTTGTTCTCCTCTATTCTTTCAAGCATATCTAAGTCGTTCTTATGACATAATCTCCAAGCTTGTATACAGTACTCTAAATGAGGTCTAACTATTGCTTTGTACAGAAGTATAATTAGCTTTTTTCTTGTATGCTACATTTCTCCTAATCAGCCCAAGAATTGTATTACCCTTTGAATCTGCAATACCACACTGCTATGAAACTTTCATATCAGCACTTATTGTAACTCCTAAGTCATTTTCTTTTACAGTAGTGCCTAGAACAGTATCTCCCATTTTATAGTTTTCATCCAAGTTCCTGTGTCCTGTATGTAGGCATTTACATTTCCCAAAATTGAATAGCATCTGCCATTTCTCAGACCATTTAACTAATTTGTCTAGATCATTTTGTAGATGTTGTTTATCACCATCATTGTTAACCTTTCTAAACACCTTTGTGTCATCCGCAAAGTTATATTATCGTCCAATTCATTGATATATATTACGAATAATAAAGGTCCTAATACTGATCCTTGTGGTACCCCACTCAAAACTGATTTCCAGTTTGAAACCTCCCCATCTACTATAACACGCTGTCTTCTGTCAGTCAGCCATTGTTCTATCCAGTCGATTATGCCATCCCCGATACCATGGGCTTTTAATTTAAGTGGTAATCTTTGACGTGGCATTTTGCCAAAAGCTTTCTGAAAATCTAAGTATATAATATCTACTGGTGATCCCCTGTCTATCCACTTAGTGATTTCTTCCAAAAAACATAACATATTTGTTAAGCATGACCTCGCTTTTAGGAATCCATGTTGAGATGGATTTAATAATTTATGCCTACCAAGGAAGTCCACCATATGGTCTTTAATTAATCTTTCTAATAATTTACTGATGTTAAACTCTGATGTTAAACTCACTGGTCTGTAATTCTCCGACTTATTTTTCGAACCCTTTTTTACATAATGGTATGATGTTTGCTTATTTCCATTCAAAAGGGACCACTCCCTCTTTTAATGACAAGTTGAACACTCTTGCAAGTGCTATACTAATTTGTTATACTGTTTCCGTTAGTAGTTTTGGAGGAATTCCATCCACTCCAGGTGATTTATTGTCCTTCATTGCCTTTATTTTCTTAGCTACCATTTCTGGAGTTACAATTAACTGCCCTAAACAGTCTAGCATCTGAAACTGGTAATTAACTAATATCCTCTCTGGTAAACACTGAAACAGTATCCATTTAGATCTTCTGCCATTAAAAACCATCATTACATTTCCAGCACTGTCTTCTAGTGGTCCAACCTTGTCTCGTACATTTTGTTTACTCCTATATGTATCCTGATATAAAAACTCTTACTGTAATTTTTTACGTTACACACTAATTTTTGCTCATAGCTTCTTTTTGATAGTCTAATTTCATTCGTAGCTGCATTAAGTGCCTCTCTGTAATTTGTGTAGTCTTCATCCTTTCTGGTGTGACTATAAACCCTCCACATAGTTTGCTTGTACGCTATTTTGTAATAGCTTCTTTTGACAAGTGTTTCTTTCTAGACTGTTTTCCTTGTTTTTCAAGGGAACAAATTGATCAATGATACTCTCAATTAAATATTTTAGAATGTTCCAACATTCAATTGCGGTCTTATTCCTCAGTATGTTATTCCAATCTAGCTTTGCTAAGTATTTTTTCATATCTTTATATTTACCTTTGTGGAAGTTTCTCCTGCATTTTTTTATTCGTACTTTCTGATTTTACTTTGATATCAAAATGTATTTGATTATGATCACTGTTACCCAATGGCTCATGTATTTTGACATTGTCCACTAATTCATTTTGTGAAGACAAAACTAAATATAATATATTCTCTCCCCCAGTTGGTTCTAGCATGTGTTGAGTAAGGAATATATATATATATATATATATATACATATAGCCCAGGATTATGATTGTATATATATATATACACACACACACACACACAATCATAATCCGGGGCTTTGCCTACAGACATCGCATGCATTATATCTAAAATTTCCATATTACCAATCATTTGATCATTAAACTGTACATTGCTACAGTATTCATTGATCTTCTTGATGTTAGCTGGAGAGCCAGGTATAGCGGTAAGGGCGGACTGGTAATGATGACGCTACATATTCTTTACATTTTTAGTACCAGATGCACCACCAACATTGCTCGGATTTGGCAACCAGACGTTTTTGAAGTCGTTATTGCATAGTTTACAAGCAAGCTGCTCAGCTTTAAGCATTTCAGCTTTTTTTCACAAAGTCTTTCATTGTGTCGTACAAAGGACCATGACAAGGACTCTGAGCATGTGGTCGAGCCAGCTCCTTGAGCTGTGTGCATCATGCACTAACATAAGTAAAAGCATCAGAGGGGAGAAGCAATGTGACACTTGGAATAATGTGACATTCATTTATAAAAGCATTGAGAAATGGAGTAAAAAGACTGGGCTTCTTAATATTCACATTAAAATCACAAATGACGAATATATTGGCCGATACAAATAAATCGCTTACTGCCTGGATTTTGTCTAAAATATCTTGATATCCAATTCTTAAACTATTTGCACACTACAAATTTAAACATCAACAAACGCGATTTGTGATTGGCTAAATCAATTGAGGAGGGAGTTTTAACTGCATTGCAGAGACTTACATTACACATCTTATTAGTTGTGGATTTTATTATTATAAAACTTTGGATTTGTTCAGAAAGAATATCATAAGAAATACTTTTCCAAAACTTGCTTGGAAGTACAACTATCTAGTATCCAGTACCTGTACTCTACTGATCCCAGCTCCTTGGTTCAGTCCTGTTTTTACTTTCCCGTGTGCCCGCCGTACAATATCTTCAGCTTCAGTCCCATAAAGGTGTTTCTTACGTCTACAACATTAAGCACATTGTAAATGTTACGGCAAATAACATCAAGAACAATTAGTATTTCATAATGTCATACATTTGCACAGTATATCTTCATTTTACTGTCACATACGGGGGGAAGTGGAGATGCCAGTGGAACAGGATCTGTGATGGAAGGAGAATGAAAACACAAATCAACGACCAGTATCACTGCAAACCTCACCCTGGATGTGAGGGATAAAGAGGAGAGCAACAAAATTATGTTTCAAAAGCCATCCGACTCTTAATTTAATAATTATTTTATTTGTTTTGGTCTTTACCCTGCATAATTTGTGATTCAAGCACACATTGTTTGTGTGAAGTTACTCACAGGTTCATGATTTACTGCTGTTTGGTATACTAACATTAATCCTAAAGTTTGTGTGACTTACAGTTTGTTCACTTTCTCTACTTCATCATCATTATCCAGGTAGTTATTTCGCCACGTGTCTTTGGGTTGGGGGTCAGACCCCTTCCATGGTGGCCGGTCCATCTCCATTGCAGACGAAGGTTGTGGCGTTAACCTTTTCATGTGTGACATTTTATCTTTCATTCCCAGTTTGCCTAATCCGTCGGATATTTCAGAAACCTGTAAGAAAGCAGTTTATACATATAATATTACATATACTGTACATACAGTTGTAATGTTTAATTAATTATGTAACTGTGTTTGTCAATTTGTAACTGGTTAGTGACAATTTCATTGTTCAAGTGCTCATAACCATGATGTAAATGTGGTACCAGTGTTTTTTCATTTAAAAAACTACCCAAATAATATTTCAAGAAATCCTTCATTAGAATTTTCTCGTGGTGGAGGGGGCATCTGATGGTAATTTTTAAATGACACCAGTTTCGTGTAATGTTGCACCTTCGTGTTTTGAGATTGTCCCTTTCAACACAGGTAATGTCAATGATTAATTTACCATCACCCATCAGAAGAGTTGAGAACATATTAAATGGATGTGCAAACAAACATACAAGATTTAGGTTTTGACTTGAAACATCCAAATATTACGTACTAATACAGAACTTATTTATGGCTATTTAGTGTTTTGTAATATTCATAAGTGTCCGATCATATCCTAATCTACCAAATGTTGCACGTCAAATTTCACGCTACAGACATTTGAAATCATGATTTGTCGACTGGCTGAAAATTTATATTTTTCATATTTCCCTTTGTCAAATCAATACCGTTCTTTCTGATGTTTGTGTTTTATGCCAATCAGGATGTTCTTTCCATCTGTATTTTTACAAAGTATTCCATTGTGAAGGAGAATTTTTAATTAAAAATGGCAGACATCGAGAGTTTGAGATCTGCTGATTCGGAGTTGACAAGCAAATTTAGCAGTGTCTTTAGAGATTATTTTGATTTAGATGGTAGAGATTATAGTGATTGTGATACCAGCAGTCAAAGTGGTAGCAAAAAGGACGAGTGTCTACTCGAAAATGATGAACCAGTGCCTGAGAATATGCAAGCTGCTGTTTCTGATTGCGGTATCATTTAAAACATGATTATCAAATTACAACATACAGTCTCCACTTATCACACAAAGCTAAGTTATGCAACATTTTGAAGCTCGTTTAATGTTGCACCTGATATGATAAACTAAAATAATCCAAAATTGTAAAATGCGACTGTTGCTCAATTAGGACAGCAGGCGACGAACATATATCAACATTAATGTTCAACAGTACACGTCATCAACCTTTGGACTGAAACATTTCAGCGCATTGATGTTCTCAATGTAGAGTCGTTTCCACACTCCGTTCTCATACGGACTTGGGGAGAAGGGAAGGATCCACCCAAGTTGCATGGCTTTTGGCATCCATAATTGGTCTAGCTCAGTGAGAAACTTCCAGTACCAACACACCTGAGGCAAGATGAAAATATGTGTGTAAACACACCTGTGGCAAGATGAAAGTATCTGTGTAAACAGACTTGTTGCAAGATAACAGTGTCTATGTAAACACACATGTTGCAAGATAACGTGTGTTCCTATGTTAACACATGTATTGTAAGAAGAAACTTAATACCAAACGCATATGTAGCACGAACAAACATTCAGTACCAATGCACACTATTTCAAAGCATTACTAACCAAAAACGACCATTTAATAATTTGTGCGGTCAATTCCTGAAAAGTAGCAAACTGGACATAAACAAGTCAGATCATTCATTCGCAGAGCTCCCAATCTGACTATCTGACATACAACCCAAACGGAGAACTGAAATTAAGTAACTCCATTAATTTTCATCCCTAAATGTTGATGAAAATACAGACCTACAAAACTCACCTGGGATGCACGACACAGACTCCGAGGGTCCAGAAATGAGAAAATATAAAGGGTGATGACCCGCGGCACCAGTCGTGTGAAGTCATCCCTGCGCACAGGGCGTTTCTGACTGATTATGTCCCCGGTAAACTCCAGCTGTCGCAACTTGCACTTGCTGATGAGATCACCGAGTACAGTCTTACGCTGAGCGTTGGTCCATTTCTCAAACTGGAATATCAAACATTCAAAGTGCAGAAGAAAACCCATATATGGATGTTACATTGCATAAGTGTTATGCATAAACAAATTTTTGCTTGTTAACCTCTTTACGTGGACAAATAGTCACTATTTGCAATGCCTATCAATTTATAAAAAAAAAATCTCAATTTAACAAAACAAATATCTTGATTGTCATTGAGAAGAACAGGAAATCAGACCTGAGGCCAAAGTACTCGGTACTCGTGTACATTTTTGAAATACTCGTAGAAATTATGGTCATGTACTTTATGAGTACATTATTAGTACATCTGGGTACTTTTTTAATATGATATTGTGAAAATTATTTAATTTATTATTTTATCAAATCGCTAACAACTACAACAATTTCAAAAAGTATGGTAGCAAACTGTATTGCTTGCATATGAATCAAATTTGTTTATGTTCTTGCATGCATCTCAGCTGAGTTATATGTTTTCTAATACAGAATCATTAAATAGTAGGTGTGGTTTAATTTTTACTTGGTATTGATGAGTTTTCACAAATTCACACGGTGGATCACTTTTCTGCACATTGAATGCACTGAAGCCACAAAGGCTTCGCTTCAAGAGGCAGCATCTTTTGATCAGCAACCCCTAGTTCATATCCATAGTTGTACTATACTAGTTTCCAGTCCAGGCCATAATCCTTGTGTTTGCTTAATTAAGCCAGGAAGTTCAGACAGCCCATAATTAAAGGGTCATTCATCAGTTAGCCAATGCCTTTGTTGCTCTCACAAGTGACAGTGCTAAGTTCTTTCTGAAGTTTAGTGACTCAAGTCAGACAGCCTGCACCAGCATTGACTGGTGCCAATTGTCACTGCCAGCCACATGCCTAACAGTGTTCATTGATTCATATATCACACATATATTTAATGGTTATATTTCTTTTCTCTTTTTATTTTGTGCTATAAAATGTATTTTGAAAAGTATTTTCAATTTAAATACATTTAACCCATATTTAAATACATACCTTGTACATTTGCATCTGAATGCGAATCGCACCTTTGAATAGAATGCAACCCCCAGTTTGGTCCAAAACATAAAGAGGTTTTTTAACAGTTTTCTTCAAAGAAAAGTCTGATCAACTGCCATTGCATAGTCAACTCTTCCTGAATTATATAAATTAATTCACAATGTTTATTTTTTAAATATGTTATTATTACTATACAGGGCTGGGTCCAATTACGTAATTGTAATTG